>DWQK01001519.1:0-15436 GCA_018231225.1 Noctuana stator
GCCGATTCTCATAGATACCGGATAAGCACAAAAAATTTCATCAAAATCGGTCAAGCCGTTTCGGAGGAGTATGGCAATGGAAACTGTGACACGAGAATTTTATATATTAGATTGTGTTTAAATAGGTATAGATGTGTTTTGGCAATATAAAACCAAGTTGATTACCCGACTTTGAGTTAGTCACGTATCTATCAGTGCGCGTCAGGACTACACGTTGTTGCGAAATTTTAGCTAATAATAATTAATCAATAAGAAAAACTAGTAAACCCGTTTTACTAGTTTTTCTTATTCGTGTTAATTGTATTTTGAAAGTTAATTCCCACATTACATAATATTATAAAATCTATTGGCGCAGCGGAAAATTTTAAGATTCATATTGAAATATCATAATAACATCGTCATAGTCGACCAGAACCTTCCTTGAATAGGGACCAAATCTAGCCCAAGAATGCTTTTGTATCCTTGTTACCGCCTACATTTACTTAATCGTTATTTGCGGTGTTGCGGGGATGAAGATTAACTATAGAATTGGATCTGAATCATTAATATTTATAAACGCCGCGATGAAATGATCCCATCGTACCTCATCTTGCCCGAAGCGACGATATCGTGATCCCTACAGATACCTAGGCTTACACGAATTCTTAAGAAATTTTAAGAAATAATTTTATGTATTTTAAGCACACTTTTTTGTAAATTACGTTTATAGTCCAGGGGACCTATTACGAATTCTAGACACCATTTTGTTTATGAAATTTACGTCAGCCAGTGGTGACGTGGCACCTAAATTGACCAATGAGATAGACACGTGACACGTTTTTGACTAATGAGATACATGAGTTCTCTAGGTTTTAGTTGACCGATAACCTTCTGGTTTTATAAAGTGCATAATACCTAAGTACTTGGCCCGCCGTATACTATTTTACTGACTTCAAAAAGGAGGAGATTCTATTACTATTAATTGTTCTTCATCATCTACAGTTTATTTAGAATTTGTATTGGCGATTAGTATCATATTTGTCGAAGTACAATAGGTGCCATTTTAAACAATTATTCACCCAAAATTTAAGTTAGTTAGTTATTTGTAAATAATAATAACAATTAGTTTTGCCATTTATGTACAAGATAATCTACCGAATTCTAATGTAATACAGGCACAAGTCGGAAAACCAACTTAAATCCTTGACAAGATAATATTACATCAAATGAAAAATTAAAAAACTTCAACAATTTTATTAATAAAATTTAATTTCCATTGTTACACAACTTACTTGTAAGTTACATCTATTTTGGGATGATAGCTCAAGATTATTCTTGGCACCGAAACGATAAGCGAAATAAAACAATTTAGAGACAATTTACCCAAAACTTCTAGAAACGTGCGTCTCATCAATTACAACTTAAGGGTTAACGCACTTGCAAGACCGACGATATAAGCCGTCGTTCGCACGAGCGCTTTCTCAACACTTAAGCGCCCGTTATTTTAAACTTTCGAGATAGGTCATAGGACTTCTCGGGAGTGTGTTTGAGTGCGAACGCTTTTTTACGTCGGGAAATTTTTTATCCGCGTGTGAACATACACCAGGTAAGTCATAATATGGTCTATCCCGAAACGTTTAAACCGGTCGCTTAAGCGTCGAGAACGCGCACGTGCGAACGTGGGATAACATTCTGTCTTCTGCCCTTATCTCTGGAAGTAGAGAACAACAAACTCAACTGGTATGTTACTTGACGTTGAAATTATTCGCTTGTCGATTTAGTTGTCCAACAAATTCTGCTTTAATCAACTTGCTGTAACGTCGAGGAACTGAAAATTACGATTCGTTGCCTTAGAATAAATAGTTACTCCTTTAAGTCTTGTTGTTGTTTTGATGGGGGACACAATATCACACGATATATTTACAGCGGAATACCACGTAAATTTCGTTTTTTGTAGGATTTCTACATACCCGTTGGTGGTTAGCTCTAGAAGTTTCAGGATAACACACACAAACTTACATTTTCTTTGTCAAACTATCATTAAAAACTAATTCTGCTTCAATTAACGCGTATTACAATAAATGAGTTTTCAACCGACTTAAAAAAGAGAGGTTCTCAATTCGACTCTCTTTTCTTATATTTGCTAGTATAGTGTGCATAAGGTCTACCGCCGTGAAACAAGTCCTTGTATTTCAATTGCAAATTGCAAATGAGTAGCAAATATACAGGAAATATAATACTCAGGCCCCTTCGTGGACCGGCATGGTACACACTACACAGGTCGTCAAATCGTCGGTGCGAAAAGCGATTTTGAAGCTTAGCAGACCACAATTCAGGTCTGTTACGACGGCCAAAATAATTTGTAAAGATACCTTAGGAGCTACTTAAGCATTATTAGTTGGGAATTCTACTCCTCTTGCCCACTAAAGCTGTGATTATAGTAATCTGCGGTTACCTAAGGCGCCTGATGACCTTTATTTTATGGATTGTGTCAAAGCCTAAGATTTCCCCGGGTTCGTAGATTATGTCTTATTTATTAACTTTGCATGAGCTTTAAGTTGTTCGGCTATTTCAGAGTACCGAAGCACTACAGAGCTATACGCAGCATAGCCCGTTTCTCTAACGTCACGGGCACATTTGACCTTCTTAGGGTTGCCAGGTGCCAGGCTTTATTTAGCACATTTTCGTCGTTGGACGATAATGTCCAGACAAAAATGTTGTCACGCTTTTATGTCTTTTAGAAATGCCGTGAATATAGGACTATATAATTAAGGACTTATTTTTTAATCCATAATAGGCCACGATGTTAAGCGCAAGTTGTTTCTTTGCGATGTAAATAGCTAAGAAATCCTATTTGACGTCGTACGTGGATCCATTGCTACCCACTCATGAAGACTGAAATGGTCGCCTTAAATAAACGTGCTCAAAGATCTTTAAAATTTAATTTTGTACTTTATAATGTATATGGTGTACAATAAAGAATAATTTATTGTTGTTCGTGGTAATTTCAGCTTTAGGAAAATATCCGGCTTTTAGAACCGGCTAGTAGTTTTTTATGCTCAGACTAAATGTTGTGCTTTTGAATTTTAGAACCAGATTGGTTAGTGTGGTAACCCTAAGCTCTAGCCCCTCGCAGTAATGTAGAGCGATGTTTTAAGTGATTTGGGCGCGACACGACTTGCGCATTACAAGTTAGCAGCGCCTGTTCGTCAACTTGCTGCAAACTTCCTTTTACTCGTACAAAAAGGCAACCCTCACAAATTATAAAAATGTACATACGTTATTTTATTTTTTTATTTTAAACAGACAACAAAGGAATTAAGATAAGATTACATTAGGAAAAGAATTTAAAAATCATGTAATGACACTTAGAATATATAGTTACAAGCATAGATTAAACAAAATGCTAAAACGCATGCGAACAAATAGCTAAAACACAGTATCTCTTAGGAGCAGATGATCTGTTGATGATCTGAAATCGTCTATTAGATAATATTATGTAGGTAAATGTTAAGTAAATAAGTTATACCTACATAAACCAACCAAAAATAGTTACAAAAAATGGACGTACAATAGAATTTACTAAGCAATAAAAAGCCTTTCAAAAAAGTCGTATTGTGTAACAAAACGCCTATTGTATAGATTATGAAGGAGAAAATAATATGTCTTGCTGTTTCCAACTAAGGAAAAAAGCCACGGCTGCTGACAAGTGATTTGACAGATAATCCATCATGGCCGTCGACACGAGAACAATTACCGCCAAAACTCGAAGAAAAGGCTGCTCGATTAATTATTCGAACAGTTTCTTCTCCGTAGGGACGTATGCTTTTCACCGAATGGGCAATCGCCCCGGTTGGAATACAATAAGTGAGAGGCACCTATCTACAGAGACTGTGAGTGTGAAGCATTATTTATTTATTTATCTAATTCCAGCTACGTCCTCCGAGATGTATACCCGAAGCGCTCGTAATGCCGTCGGGGCTCTGGACGGACGCGGATTGGTCGCCGTTATCAAACGTCAGGTACCCTTGGCCGGACAGCTGGATCACGAGCTCTCTTGGGGCCAGGGATGGGGCTGGGTCACGCTGCCTAACGGAGTTTGGAGTGGTCGTAAGTATTGATTTTGGCCAGATTTTAATACAGCATATATAGGTAGAAAGCATTTAAGTACTTTAATAGGTATACGAAATTAATTGGTGTATAAAATAGTACCTGCTACTACTTGTACATTAGTATAATTATGAAGTGCAGTAAAACCACACCAAGTGATAAAGAATATACAAACGATACTTACTTATACAGATATTTTGAAGAATTTAGGTCACCTGTATACAGTTTGTTGATGAAAACTGTTCCAAGGCCAAGTGCTGCCTCAATTAGAGCTAGCACACAAAATAAAACAACTCGGGCTTTTCAATTTGACGACTATAACTTGAATAGTTTATGTTACTGGTTATATAATTATTATTATTTTTTAAACCCCGTCTATGGGAAATTTGTGTATCTACATCGTAAATAATACTAATGATATAAAGCACATGAGTTTGTTTGTTTGAGCACGCTAATCTCAAGAACTACAAGACCGATTTGAAAATTCTTTTAGTATATGATAGCTACATTCATAAGGAAGGTTATAGGCTATCAAGCATGACGTTACTATTCTTAACACGGGTGAAACCGCGTGGCACAGCTAGTCGTAAATAAAGGCGATATAGATTATGTTATCTGTCGGGGTAAGTATTAGGATTACACGACACGTAAGTTGCTTGCCGATGCATTCAGAAAATCGATAGGTGACAAAAATTACTGGCTGGTGGAAAAATAAATATAAACCAGATTTCTTCCTATGCTCCGGGACCATATGAAATCGTCAGATCTTCATGGGACTTAATGGAACGGAAGGGAACGGAACGTAAACTCACTAATGCGTATTCGTTCGAACAGCAAGATATAGAGTACACTAAGCCAATTTTAGACGTTCGTTATTTTATTATTTTAGTTTCGTGGCCAATTTATTATACCTCTCCATCATTCTGATTAACTGAACTGAACATAGTTTATTAGATAATAAAAATTTTGTTTGAGGAATCTTCGTATAAGTCAAAATAGGTATCCAAACTTTGTAATTAGGTTACGGTTTTAAGCAATTGATATGTTCAGATATTGTCCTTGCATTTTTCCAGGTCTCACCTGGTCCCAAGAAGGTGAGGACTTCGCTCTTCACGCGATGCCGATCATGCACCACACAAATGTGTCCCAAGCTTGCTCCATGCTCGACGGAGTCACTGCCTACGAAGCCTCGGCTTACGAGCAAGCTCTAGCAGAGTACGATGATGCCGCAGCCACTTCTGACGACTGGGACTTCGGCGTGGACTGTGGAGATTTTATGATGTAAACCAAAATCTTCGTGTTCAGATTTACGATTACCGTTTTTGTTCAGTATTTATGTCCAGATTGAGCAATTGTTTTTGTGTCTAGGAATGCGATTGCTGTGAAAGGGATCTCGCTGCTGTACCATTTACTAATGGTGCAGAACATAGTGATGATGCGAACTTAACTGAATAACTGAATACGATTGTTAAGATCTCTAAAGATCTTTTTCATAGCTGTCGCCTTCGCAGATGATCTCGTATTTCCAGTCGAGCTGAATACATAATTTGCTCAATGGTAGAAAAAAATCTCTGTTGTGCTGGTCACAATAAATGAAATTACTTATGTGCCAATTATTGAGGATTTCTACAAAGTTGAAGATGATGCATCTTATGAATTTTATATTTTCACAATGTAAGAGATAAATTATGAGAGAGAGAGAGTCAATCGTACCTTTTGATCCCTGACTGAAGCGCAGGATCAAATTACTTGATAGTGCATGCTCTATAGTCGTATCTTGTAACTGTGTTTGTCATAGACGATGTGTGTAGCCATAAACACTAGGTTTTCGTATCTTTTACGGCCTACTTTAATCTGTAGGTCACGTTCAATAACTTTAGATATACTTAGCAAATTTAAGCACTATCTTAGAGCTGTTTTTCGTGAATTTTTATAGTCTGTGACGGAACTGGCATTTCTTCACTTTTCAAATTAATTTTCATCTCGTCCTACCCAAGATTTTGAGAGGTCAAAAGCCCGACTAGTCGGATTTATTTCTAGACAAAGTCGTTTTTAAATACAAACAGAATTTAATGAAATTTTCGAATATTTTACTTGACATAAATTCAGGGTAATGTCTCGCTTAAAGTCCTCGTCAAACTTTTCGTACTCGACACGTTATGATATAAATCGCACAAAGATTTTTCTGCAAACGTATTTTTTTTATAATAGTATTTAAGTAAAACGCGCTTTGTCCCTTAAAAACACCAATTACGAACGTATTCATTAATAATATTTACGGTACATTGTGACTTATTCATATTATAGGATAAGCTAAAATTGGTGTTAGTATGTAGTCAATTTGGTCGGTAGAGAAAAACTTTCAGAAAAACCCTTTAGATAATAAATTCAGATCTTCTATAAAATATTTCTGGTCATTATTAGTTTTATTTAATGGTATGTTTATACGAAGCAAGCAAGATTTCCCAAAGTTCAGATCTGAAAGACATCTTAAAATCCTGGATCACACAGTCCTTCGTTCACTTCCGTGGGCCTTGGGAACCAGACTTAACAACTGAGAATCAGCACTATAATTATAATAGATTGGTAATCTACAAAGATTGGTTAGCAACTACATTAGAATATGAGAACATTCTAATAAAATTTCAGTTACCATTGGTTACTAAAGTTAAAATCAAGGGTCAAAGAATTTCAAATAAATAAAATAAAGAGGTTACAATAATGAAACAAAAATATTTTATAAAGGATCACGGTCCCCAATTTACGCAAAAGTTTTGGCGTAGCATCGGTCGGCATAGATAGGTGTGGTCATATATTACTAGTACAATTATTATCAAAAATATAATTATTACGTATATCTAGTTGCTATGAATCTTCCGACCTACCCAAAGACTGCCTAACGTTATATTACCTGATACCTGTGTTGTGTGAGGTCCTAGGCATGGTAAACGCGATTTAGTTACCCTGGCCCCGCGAAGAGTTGCGTTGTAAGATTTTGGATATTCATTGAAATTATGAGCGTCAGAATTTGTACGTTTAGGCCAAAACTTAAACCAAGGCAAGATCAAGGCAAGAAGACGTAAAAATTGTTAAGATCAAATTAAATGCCTATGATCCGCAAAGACCTATTCAACTGTTAATTTTACGAAATCTTGAAAAGAAAAACATCTTGAAAAGAAACATCTTGAAAACATGACGTGTTAAAACTTGAGATAAACTAGGACTGTCGTAAACTAGGGAAAATAAATATTGTGAGCCAAATATGAATAACAAAAATCTTGCAACGCAGCCATAGATGTTGTAGCAGTTGTAAAATTATGTGTACCTATACTAGATATTCTAGGAAATTATCGTTAAAAAAACATAGAGCGCAAAATTACGATTGTGGTGTTTGTAAAAGACAATCTCCGTTCTTAGGATTGTGTGTATCGTTTTTAATTAATGTCATAATGTTCTCGTGTCATTGATTAATGAAGGAAGTGCAATTTTTAATGTGGTTTATACGTATTATGTGTTGTTTGAGCAATATTATTATTGTATCAATGAAATGTTCTATTAAATTATGTAAAGTTTGGAGTGACAAATTTTTGATCAATCTTTATGTGTATCGTTGTTGATCATTAAATGTTTTTCTTGCTTCGTAATAATACCTAGTGTTCGTTTAGAATAAATGGATGCGTACGATGAAGTTCATCTATTTGCTAGCTACACATTTGATAGCCCAACTTCTTTTAAGAATGAATGCGATCGAAATCAAGTGATGTAGCTAGTAAAAGTACGGCATCTGGTATATTAAATGTTATATGTGCATAATTATGTCAAGTTATAGCGAATAGTATCTACCTACTTTTCGTCCTGAGTAATTAAGTAGCGAATGTCACATTATTTGAAGATTGTAATGTCGTGTTAGTTTTCATATCGGAAGGCCTAATACGAGTTTATCCAGTAGCTAGATTTGGTTTCGATATGGCCCATACGTCTACTACCAGCGCCCCTATATCAAAGACATGGAGAACTACAAGTGGACCGTGTTCACTGCTCGTTTTCTTACTGAAATTCATCTTTGTACTGTAACGAGCTTGGCAGTGTATGGCATAGCTCGATCATGTTTTCCTAAACTGTCGAAACTTGTACTAAGTTACCCCCTGTTGTTATTTGTGTATTGTCACTTTGAGCACATCAACAGAATTTTCATTTTTATATGGATTTGTACGTATAAGATGATTTATAATGTTAATATTAGGCAGCAATAATGGTGTGACGCTGGATTCGTCGAAAGAAGTTGATAGAACGATATTTTTGTAAGGAATGCTTGCAATTACGTTACAACCAGATGTTACTCATGTCATTGTGTTCGATTTACGTATTTGGTAACTTTTACTGTTTTAAGTGATTGTTCATTTGGGAATGTTGAATTCGTATGAAGTTTTGCGAGTTTATCGTATTCTTAATTGTTTACGCTACGTTCATTATTAATTGACTTAAGAGGTTGAGACTGTTGACTCATTAAAAAAAAAGTTAATTCAAAGTTAATTCGACCTTTTTAACTTAAAGGACTAACTTGAACTAAAAAACAACAGAATTGTCAGAATTTTTTAAAGAATTCCTCCAATATATGGAAGTTTTTAGACAAATTGAAATAACAATTCCGTTTTTCTGACAAAATCACGTCTCATAACAATGAAAGAAGTGTAAACGATAGTACTTACGTGTAGTTCAATCACTGGTATTTAAAACTTATATTTTTAACACTATTAATACAAAACTCGTATGAGGAAACTTCTAGACAACACAGCTACAAACAACAATTAAGGTGGAAGTTTATAATACCAGTGATTAGAATCGATAAGTAGTTTATTAGCGAAGAGATAGAATTAAAAATAATGCACGCACTGCGATTGAACCGAAATATATTTAACATAGTTCAACATAAATTTTCAAAGACATGGGAGGTTGAAGCTAAAGCTGCTAGTCAAAATGATATCAGATCAATTTACAGATCTCTTAATCCTACAGGATTTCTTAAGCCTACAGGCATAATAATGTTAATACTCTTCACCAAACAGCACTGATATTGCTGACTTTCCAAAATCACAGACGCATACGCCAAAACCAAAACTGAAACGGGAATCTGGAATTCTATTAGCTATTGAGTAGTAAGCTCGAATAAGTAAAACGACAGTTACTAATGGAGTTGTTCTCTTGAATTAGAAGCACGCGAAGACGTGAGCACGATTGAATAGATTATAAATTGAATTCTGATATTTTATACCATGTACAGAAGTATTTTCATTTTAATGTACAACAGGCAGGATAACACTATACAGATTGTTAAAGCCGGTGACAGGAAAGAAAATTTTTCAATCAATAAATTTTGGCGCGATTACGTGTTCAAAGTGAAACATTTCAATTTTATAATTGCTGTCGTGATTCCAGATTAAATCCGATTTCAATTTAACTAACATCTTTCGCCGTTTTTAATCTTTAGAGACTTTAACTTTTAACAAACTACTTTAACAAAAAACTTTTTTTTCTTAATTTAATTATTTAATTCAAAACTGCAGTTTTACTAAAATCGCAGTGCGCGTAAAATAATAAATTATGAAGCGTAAACGTGCGTAGCTAGGTTTGACGTGTGTGTACGTGTATTGAACATGAGTAATAGATACGTTCACATTAAAATTATGAATGTTTGTATGTAACTTTTGTAAAATAAACGCCTTGTGGCTGTACGTGTTGTTTTATTTCATCTCTTCTTAATTTTCTCCTGACGCGTGCCCCAAAATACAATATATTACTCGTATTAATAATAGTATATTTTATAGCAGAGAAGCTTTACTCCGCATATACATCAATATGTACATACTCGTATAATTGAAGAAAAATGCAAATTTTTATAGTAACGTTAACTTTAATAGATACTAAGTACTTTTATCTAAACTTTATAGGACAGATGTGTAAGCTTAACGTGGTATTGAAACCTAATGAATAATGGTCGTATCTTGATCCTTCGGCGACAGCCAGCTTCTATAAATCACTAACTTATATATGATAACACAACATCATAAAAATGCGCTACAATGAGGCATCAGTATCACATATTTGGGTGTACGTATATATATACACCTCGATTGTCATGGGTTATTGCCCGCTGGGGACGTGATAGCTGGCTGCGGACGGCACACTTATAAACCTTTATCTGCCACATACTTGTAACACACTTCAACGAATAATGACAGGATATTATAACCAAACATTCCACTGTTTTCCTGGTTATGTGGGCCTGGGTCCGGTCAGGGTTCGATCCTCAAAATTTTGTGCGTATTTATAAATTAATTATTACTTCCTCTACGATAAAATTTTAAATAATATAAAAAATATTTAAATAAAATATAGAAAACACGAAATATTTTCAAGGATAACAAAACTATGCATTATAACCTCGTTTTTTATTATTCAGTAATTTTTTTCAGGTCATGCGGTCATGCCTTAATAATACACCTTAAAATCGGGGTAAAATAAAACTTGCTTACCGCAAACCTGTTTCAAGACGAAGTAAACTGTAATTTACCTCGTTCTTTAATATGATGTGTATAAATAAAGTTTCCTTCGCGTTATGCAACGTCAGAAATGTCAAAACAAGTTTATGCTCTCCATATTTGTCTAATTTGCTCATGTCCGCCTAACTTTTAAATCTATTTGTCTCGCCAGTTGGTTAAGTTTACTTAACTCTACAGTTTGGATCTAACTTATAAGTACCATTTGCTTTGTCTTTAGTATGTTTTAGATAATACTATTCACTTGACTCGTTGAACAAAGGACTTGTTTTGATACTTAGCTATATAAGACTAATAGCTAGCTGTGCCCCGCGATTTTACCCGCGTTAAAAATTGTAACATAAAGCTTGACAGCCTATATAGCCTTCCTCATGAATGTAGCTATCATACACAAAAATAATTTTTCAAATCCGATATGTAATTCTAGAGATTAGCACGTTCAAACAAACAAACTCTTCAGCTTTATATAATTAGTATACTTAGATGTAGAGTTCCTTATCATAAAGATTATCACCAACATGGCAATTTTGCGGTATTGGTGCAATGTAGTTTAGTGTAGGTGCAGTTTGCCGATTACTCAGCATACAGTCATCCAAGCGCTTGCCCCGCCATCTAGCGGCGGCACTTTAACCTGACCACAACAGCTGAGTAGAGCCGAGTCGCTGGGCGACCACAGACTTGTTTAATCGCTACTTCATTAACAAGTTACAGTCATCCTAAGTCGTCCGTCGCATAAGAAATAAAATTCGCATGTTATCGGACGCGTTTCGCAACAAAACTCCGGCGGAATTGACGGCGATGACTTAAAAAACGATCTCTGACATTCAAGTCCGGCAATTGTGTCAAAGTTTGTGATATTTGTGTGTTTTTTGGATAAATCGCTCGTAGGTACTATTTACAGTTATATGCCGTTTTGTAGGGTTGTTTGTTTTTTAGTTTTGTAAATTTGGATTTAAAAAGCTTTGCATTTACGGACAGTCAATATTTAAGTGTTTGTTACTGTTGGTTCGTTCCTTAAACATAGCACACGCTCGAAGAAATAATATGGAGAAGAATGGAGGATCTCGGCTTCTCCAGATGCAGGTAAGGAGACTGTGATAATTATTTTATAAAAACTGTGACTCATATTGTCATGTCCTTTTGCAACAGATTTTTCTCCCATTCATAATAATTACTGATAAAGTAAGGTAGAGTAATGATTTGTTTATTAATTAAATCCTTTTTTTATGCATGATCAAATGAGCTAAATCAAAATAATTTATGCTTGAGTGTTGACTGAGATTTCGCGTAAATACCTCTTATACTTAAGTACACATAATATACCCAGTGTTGGTAAGTAAATTTTCTACTGAATTCATCGAAGTAGAGCTTCGATTACATAGAGTTGATAATCTATTTTTATATTTTTCAAATTACATTACAATACAATACAATAAAATTCTGGTCTTTTCTTTCTAATAAAAATCGTTTTTCTAACGTTCCGTTAACATTACATTGAAAATTTGGTAGCAATTGGGTATTGTCTCTACATTTCATATAGGCATGTGTTATAAATAATAAACAGCAGGTACTAGACAGTATCCTGTAAGGTATACTTAACAATATAGGAAAAATTAATAACTATACATGTATTAACACATAAGTATGTGCACATAACACTACCCAAATTGTACACAATAATATTTCAGTCGTTTCCCAAAATATAATTAGCTTAGCGAATACTTATAATTATAGGTATGTTAATTACATGCTATTACTGTTTTTTCCTCATTAACGACGTCAGTGTTTTACACTGATTACACTGAATAATGTTATCTTCAAGACACGGAATAAGAATAACTTATGGATGATTCCTCATCCTTTTTATAGTTACGTATGAATGTAACAAACATAATTAACTATAACATATTTAGTAGATGTCTGTCATTTGATCTTTTAACAGTCTTAATGAAAATAAAGATTTCTATTCAAATTAAGCATAGGTGTAAGGTTGTAAGTTATGTGCGTCCAGTCCTATCATAGGTATTGCCTGGGCCAATATGATGGCCTAAAAAACTTAGTATAAAAATTTTGCTTTTGCGACGTAAAAGTCCATTTCGACTTAACCTTTTATCTATATGTCCAAGTTATTCATAGAGACAAACGACGGTCTATGCTGATTGAGAGCAATTTCACACCTCAAGCGCTATGTTTTGCGGTCGCGTCGCGAAACGCATTTCGACCACACCTTTGTTAATAGGAAAGGCGTTGGTTGACGTCTTGTCGTGTTGTCTAGCGCTACTTTGCTTAATAACTGTATTGATTGATAATAAAAAATCGGCAGGTGAAAAATGATTGCTTATTTATAAGTAAAATTAACTCAAATGTTGGGTTCCCGTGTGGTGTAGTGGTTACCGCGCCAGTCCAGTCCGAAAGGTCCCGTGTTCGATCTCTGGCGGGGAATAAATTTAAATAATAAATTTGGATTTCTGTTCTCAGTCTGGCCGTGTTTGTGTATTTGTCTTTCTATTTGTCTTATTTGTACTTAGCTGTATTTGCCTTTGTGTCTTGTCCATGGCACCCATAACACGGGGAATCCTAGTGTGATGCGTTATTTATTTATTTTTTCTTTTAATACTGAACATCACCGAGATTATTATAGTGTCATTCGTGCATTTAATTCGCGTAATGAACTCCGCCGTCCTCTCAAGTTAAGTACCTACTTGTTTTGCCCTTCTGATTCTGCGCCTCAACGACTTCCTCTCGGCAATGTAAACAAATATCCTTAACCATTTACAATTAAAACTCAACCTTAATATCTTTAGCGTTGCGCGCAGTTTCCAATGATACCAAATAAAGTCCATATTTGAATTAGAACCGGCATATTCCACCAGTTCGTGAATCAACGGTCGCTTTTCAAACTTCCCAACTGCTCGCAATTCGAAACTAACTGAACTTACAGTTTATGTGTCATCTCTCTCTCGTCTATTGTTAGTCTCTAAGTGTGAATGAGAGATGAGATGAGATTACGTTTTGTTCTTTTGCTGGAGAAGCGAACCTTGACCTCGGCGTTCGAAACATTATTATTACGCTCAGTCAATGGAACCATGCCGAATATAAATTGAAATGTATTGCGTTCTAACGACATGTTGCCTGACGTCACAATCATACATTCTATAACGGAAATGGACACATTAGTTGGCCATTAACATTTCAACAGCTTACTAAAGAGATAAAGGATGGTTAAAGAACATACGGTCGGTTAAATTTGAAATCGTCTGCAGTGCTTACTAATAATTAATGGTTTTTATCTTATTTGCATTTGCAAAGCTGCAGTATGTTTGGCGAAGACTCGGAATAATTAAAAATGCTCCCACTGCGGAAAGCTCATTAAAATAAAACTGTATAATCGACGTGACGTAACTGTAGCTGAAATCTCGACTATTCTTTTCGTTTCATGTTTTCACGATTTTCAAGTTTTGGACGAGATTTTTATAACGAAGTAATACTTCCTCATATCACTAAAAATACTAGTAGCCCTCCTACTTATGTTATGATTAACAAGAAATTAAAAAATAGTAGAAGTGAAACTTCAAAGAACAAATGGAAAAACGAATCGCATCGGAAAAGTGGAAAGACGGACGCAACGGAAAGTGGAAAAACGAATGGCAATTGAAAAGTGGAAAATCGAATCGCAACAAAATATTAACTTCAGGCAGATTGTTCTTCTAATTGGACAAGTACAAATTATAAGGTACTTGCCCAAAGAAACACCTGAGGCTTGGTGGTCTGTGCGTCTACCCGTTTCTCTATATAGAAGTTTCACTTCGAAAACGGCAGGTTTTTAATAATAGAAATTCAGATTATTTGGGAACAGAACTAATAATTCTAGTAATTGCCGCAAGGGTTGATTGGTAGTTTTGTCATCGCCACACGGCCCAGTTTAGTCGCTCGATAGCATACACTAGAATATTCAGGTCACGTGTCAGAAATTAATATGTTAGTAACTGGTGTCCCACATGGGGTGAAAGGTGGTGATAACGTAGCAAGTCGATTATCAAACAATAGAGAATGAGGTAATGTTTCTCACCCAAATTAAACCGGAACAAATGCATTAGTGTTGATGGGTAGGTATAATGTATTTAGGAATTCCTTTTTGGCAGCGTGTTCAAAGGTTCAGTATTGGAAAGAATAGAAAAGTGATTTACAATATATTTAATTACATTATTATAAAAAAGGTTAAAAAAACAAAAGTTTAAGGAAAGCGGAACTATTCGTCATTTATTATAAGAGAAAATAGTGTAAAATTAAATTATGAATAATAAAATTGTAGAAGGTGAACGCGGATTCCAAAACAATACATAATTTTCATACAACATCTACATACTTATATTTTGTAGAAAAGAAACATAATAAAATAAATTTTTGCAAAAAAATATAGGTATCATACGAGTTTTATCTACGATAACAGTTTGGTTCAAGTGTCTGACCTCATTGTACTTTATCAGGACTTTCACAGAGTAAACATATTGATTACAACAGTATCTAGCCTTAGTACATGCCATTTTTCAAAAGTTGATATACCTAAATACTGTCAACAATAAACAGGGTTCCTCATCTTGTTTGTCGCCGTGAATCAAGATTTTTTTAAACTACTTATATTTCCATTGAGGAGGTCTGGATGCCAAAGAATACTTTATTCCACTTATCCACTGTATCCACTTACGACCTCCGGTAACATTTCTTTTCTATTTGAGGTTTAACGTGAGTGTCCATAAGTTGCAGTGACCACTTAACATCAGGTGACCTGC
>DWQK01001520.1:0-15436 GCA_018231225.1 Noctuana stator
GTAATATAAGCATAACACGTATCCCTATTAATATCCGCGGTCGCGGTTGTGGTGGCGATGACGGCTATTCGTCTTTGTAAATCACAGAATAGTCTGAAATAATGCTTTATTTTCAAAGGTGTTTTACTGATAGAATGTTAATTTGTCCCTTTTTAATAAATACATAAAAAAATTTACGCACTTAATTTAAATCAAAACTGACCGTTACACCAATTAAATTAGATACTTAAATATTTAAGAAGAAATAACTCGCGAAGCTAAAGATCAGTGCGAGTGAGGCATATGGAGGCAAGGAGGTTTCTAGAATATCGCCTACAGATGCGACACGAAACCGAGCTGTAAACTTTTGTTTTTAACAATTTTTAGACTTTTTTTCTTATGTCTAAGTGGACGAAATCACGGGCATAAGCTAGTACATTAAAGCTCCCACCTACCTTTTAAGCTTCACTGAAACTTTTAAGTCGATGAGGAAGTTCTTACTATAAACAAAGGCAAGACAAGCTTCTCAAAGTTTTGTTTGCTCTCGAGTCTCTCGACCACTAGGGATTTCCAACTGCGAAAAGTCAGTTAACTAGTTGGTTAATTAGGTTGATTATCTCTTCTCTTCGTTTATTGGCTTTTACTGGGTACTTTTTAAACCACCAGGGGTTTTAGTGACACACGAGATCCCTTATCAATAACGTGTGATTTTATAACGCGTCTAAAACATAAACATGGGTTCAAAACGCACCACACTACCAAAAGTATAATTATGCGTGGAATGTGCGTCATTGCATGTGGAATTGAAAAATCAAATTATTATGATGTGCGTCGTGTAATGTGTTTTTAATATCATAGTGAATAAGGCTTTCTATATTATTGAGAATGATGTTGATTTCAAACTAATAGTGTTCAACCTTTGTTAATATTAAGTGGGTAGTTGGCAATAAGTCCACTGGCGTTGACACTTCAATGTCAATGTGAGCGATTTCGCCATGACGTAGTCGTTGCGCTCGCGCCGTGAAAGACAGACATTCTGTACTTCCTCTCCGTTCGTAACCTCCTGGTTAACCGTGCTACCAGTTTAGTGTTGGTGACGCTCTAGCATCTCAGGATGCCTATATGCCACAGTGGGAGAGCGCTGCTTGACACACCCTGCTATTCGTCCCGGATCGACTTGGATGTTAAGGTTAGTGGTTTTCCTTTACATATTGACTTTGGCAGAATTGTGTTTATCTTCCACTTTCACACAAACATACATCCTCTTCAAAGCACCCAGTTCGATGTTTGCACAAATGGCATGTGAAAAAATGGAAAGTAATTTTATAGTTAAGTCATCAAACCTGGATCCTGGGATCTATGCAGAACAAAGTGGGGGGTGTTTTGTTTTGTCTATAGATATCTAGGTATAAAAAATTACCTATCATTGTATTACATTTTCACTTATAAGTGTTTGACAAATGACATTGTTTTGTCAACGCTGAACAGATTCATGATAGCTGGACCGTATTGTCTGCCGGGAAAACTCTGGAAGATTAATTACCGAACTGTATTTGTTTTGTTTTCGATCACGACCCTTTGCGGCGACTTTTGGTGGCGAAAACAAAGTTTCTGGTCTCTGATATTTACCGGGGTAATGGACGCCATTAGAGTAGGGTAGGTAACAAAGCAAAATACAAGTACGTTGTTGTCTATCTACACGGTTAAATTAATTAAGTGTATTATTTATTTAGTTTATCGGAGAGTTTCCAAAGAATATTTAACAATTGTATGTATCAAACAGATGCTTTAGAACCTGAGTACTATAGTACTAAGATGCCACTCTCGTGTCCCTCATATTTAAAGAGCCCTTAGTGCATCATTCGTGACAAAGTACATTGCGTTATGATAAAAATAGTAAGCCTGTGAAAATTCCTATTATGTATTGTTTGTTAGTAAAACATTGCTATGTGAAAATGAGCAGGCAATATACAACTTGTGAAATCTGATTAAGAGAAACTCTAGCGAGAGCAATTGGAGGAGTCCGAAGTTTAAAAAATAAAAAGAAGTATTTTATAAATAGGTATATATTTTATTTTTAATAGTAATATTAATTAGTTAATTTATTAACTTTGGAATTTACTATTAGCCGAGATCACAAGCGCCTTACTTATTGTTATCGCAAAACATATTTTGTTTTAACGTCGACCAAATTGCCTTCGTTATTTTAGTAGTATAGGTAGCGACAAAATTTGAGAAGCCTTCAATAAATCCTGTAAAAGCTTCTGTTCCGTTCTTTTTGTACAGCCTTAATCCAATTTAATCTACGTCACGCCCTTTTGAACTCAAATATCGACTACGAAACAAAACTAGGTTTTATTCAGTTAAGTATCATAAAATATAATAAATACATTTTTCATAGTAGGTTACGCTTTTAATATGGTAACGTTATTAATGAAACGTTGTACGAGTATTTTGTAAAGTATGATTAACATTAATTAACGGCACATAATTCTGTGTTAAATGATGCTGAATATAATATGTAAAAACAAAATATGCAGCAAGTATAAATGCGTTTGGCAAATAAAATGTTATACCTACACATTTATACAAACTTTGACTAGTTGACAACAAACAAAACTATACCTATCGATAATAATATATGAAAAACAATCTAAGAAAACCTTACACATAAGTAGATAATATACCTATCTACCGCAGGTGAACCAGCCTGCACAAGTGAACCGTGATATTCACGCCACAATAATTATATTATCTTCGATAGCAATATACCTAAAATAGCAGAAAACGTGCATAGTAGATTGTTCAAAAGATATAGTAAATATTAAATCCTCATACAGATACCTACCTAATCGACTTATTGCTCGCAAATCCGACGGATCTTATCAAAATCGTATCAATTGATAGGGCATCAAACGGTGTTTCATATCACAGATATGCCACAGATGATGACCAAACTTAAAACAAGTTAAAAAAGGAAATATAATATATCTAGTATAGACCCATAAACCGATTTATAATTTTAATCCAAGCAATTATGAATGCAGAAAGATTAAATAGATTATACGAGTACCTATAAAAGTAGAAATAGATAATGATATTTCATAATATTTAAGGAATTATCTAATATCAGAAGCATATGAAAATTTTATACGAAAATTTAAAAATCTCCGATAATAACTATATACCTTGTTGCATCGACGAACAGCTAATTCTATTCTAATTCATATTAGCTTATTCATCCCTCTACTGGGCATGGGTCCTCTTCAGATTAAAGAGGCTAAACCTTAATTCACCACGCTGGCTAAGTTTGGTTGGGTTTGAGATAGGTAAAATGGAATCCAATCCACATTGGAGCAGCGTGGTGGAGTATGCTCCAGATCCTCAGTGGCACATAAAAATTTGGTTGAAGGCAAGACAAACTTACCGGTAAAATGGCTTACAATTGAACAATCCGCTTTATTTCCATACATGACTGAATCTCGGTCTCCACTTCAAACGGGAAATTCAAAGCTGCATAGAGTTGTAACATTGTGTCACATTGTGACATTACTCACATTTCATATATAGTACGCTCAGTGAAATAGAAATGTACGATCTGTTTGCTATTCCGGATTGCTTTCAGAACTTTGTCGACTGAGAATATTGAAAAGTGAAGTTTTATATGTGTACGAGATATTCAAATGAATTTTATGTACGTACCTATTACTCGAAAATTCTCATATATACCTACATTTGTTTGAAAATAACTTTATAAGGGAATTAAATGAAATTGATTTAATAAAGAGATTTGGCAATTTGTGATGGATGAACTTCTTTCAAAGGACATCAATCCACCAACAAGTGAATTTTAGTCAGTTTTTGTCTTGTCATTTTTAATTCTGGGCTTTCCTTTTTATAAATTCTTTCTCTTAGAAACTGTTATCCTGATTATTAGCAAAAAAAGAAAAGTTCTTGCAAGGAATTCGTATAATAGAACTAATCAAATTACAGTAGCTTTCCCAATAATAGCTGTAATAGATCTGAGAGACAGTGACATGTACTTTAAGAGGTTTAATTACAAAGACAAAATCCCTTGTCAATCACAACCATTTTTGAGAGACCTCAGGGAATCCATTCGTTTATCTGTACCAAAATTAAAACAATAAATAGTTATTTAAATTATTATGACAAATAAAAATAATATAGATAGCCCGCTACATTTACATTTTAACAATGTCAAATCCTCACACATTCATGTAATGTTTAAAAAAAGAACTAAACGGTTTTGTCTTTGCATTTTGTAAATTTAACGAAGAATGGAAACACCATTCACTTCCAACTAACTAACAGTCCAAGTGCGGATCTAAGTAAAGTGGTCATTCTAGAAAGACGAATTATGGGTCAGTCCGTGGTTAGGTCAACAAAGGATGAAACGTAACCTACTAACCAGCGATGAAATATCAGATAAGCTTTGAGAAATGAGCTCTTTCACGAGCAAGTTGCTTGCTCCTAGTTAAGAACTTCGCTGACATTAATAACCTCATTGATCTGTGGCTTTGAATAATCGTCTACGGAAAAGAAATTTTCAATTCTCTTGGAATTATTGTTATTTAAATAAATTAGGAACTCATCGGCTTGGAATTATGATTAATGTAGTATAGATTACCGTCCATGTTAAAAGTGTTTCGGTGAGCTCCAGCGATGTTAGTGTAAATTTGTGAGTTGGTATTAAGGTTATGATACATTACTTTTCCTTTCAACGATGTTCCGCATAAAATTCGGTCGGTGACATGACAAAGTACCTATTTCTGCTAAAAAAGTTACTGCCAAAAATAGGTGATTCTCGAAAAATACACCTGAGTTAGGTCGTTTGTGCTTACAAAAATGTAAAACACGAAACAAAACTTGCAAACTCTGAAACTTTGTTGGAAATAAAATATCGTTTGCTATACAAAATATCTTTTTAAATAATACATATTATCAATTAGGTGAGTAATCCGATATGCTCCAAAATTTAGTTTTATAATTTCAATTTTTTGAACATTGCAAATTGTTTGAATTCTACGATTATATGACGATATTACGAGTATATTATACGACGATTAAAATAAACACGCTTAAGGAAAATTATGGAACGGAATGGAGAAAATTGTTCAAGCTATTTGTATAATCGGTGTGGAATCGGAATAAAATTGTGACGTGAATGCATTAAGATATTTTCCTCATTATTTTTATCGAATGCTGAAAAGTTATTCAAATAATTTTAGTAAGCCTGTGCAGGACTCGGCTATTTCTACTTCTATTAAAATTTATAAGTGTAAAACTTAAATAATATATTGTGAAGTGACTTTAATTTTGTAAAGTGCTTAACATCATCGTTTATAATGTTATATTATATAGTCGTCTTTGGGAACACTAGACTCTTTATTGTTAAGAAATCTTTACAGAACACCTAGGTTTATCTTTAACTTAATTCCATGATTCAGTTACAAGAACATCACGCAATATATCTATTTTACTAAGAAGTTATAGGGATTACTTCCTTATCAAATTGATAAGATCTAACAGCGGAAGAATGATCAACAAATATTTTATATGAGCTGAAAAAAGTTAAGTTTCCACAAAATCCTAAACAAAAATTTATTTAAAAGAAAGTATGAAAGTACATTTTTCCTTTGGATCGCAACTTTATTAAAACCGTACCCAAAAAGGCGCTCATTTGGTGTGGACTTTTTTTTTACTGATTCTATGTGTCGATTTTATTAATTATCGAAGCTTGAATGCTTTATTTTACACCTTTATGGCAGATAATTTTGTACTTTTCATATTTGTAGAATAGTGGTCAAATATCAACTCATAGACGGGTACACATTAATCTTAAATGACTAACTATAAAAAAGTTTCATACCGTTCTATCCAGGAGCCAGCTAGCAGGGAATATCAGCGGCACATAGGTCACCATGTACACAATAGACGTCCACGACACTAATGTACTTGGCACACCGTAATATCCCACAACGATATCTTTAATTATAGTATACTGCGTCCACTGGAGCGAGTTCGATGCGGAATACACCACGAAAAAGCCCAGCATTAACCAGCGGGCTTTATAAACTTTGTGCGTCGTGTTGTTTGCGTCCAACACCAGTCCGTCCATGACGCTGCCGGATATGTCCAGGCTGTTTCGTTCATGTCCAAGGAACAGCTTTGCATCAGTCGGCTCTGACGGATTGTCGAGCTCATTGCGTTTCTCCTCTTTTTTCGTCTGCATTTTTAATCTTGTCTTCAGGTCTATAGCTAATTAATCTATAGCAAATTAAAAACAAATTCTTCTCGTTAAATTCACTTCGCGATATTATAAGACACTTTACTTATGCTTCTTTGTACACGATTGGTCCCACGATGATTTCAGTCGCTTTCAGTCAAAAATGTCTAACGTTTGATTGCCGTTCGACATGATCTACCTATCTATCAGTCTTTTGTATCGCCGCCAATCAGGCGATTTTTCGGTAAGTTATTCCAAAGTGCTACACGATTGATATCGTTATCACTAACACGGGTAATCGTTGTAATCGTATTAGTTATCTATTATGTTTCACACCTATCAAGTTCATTGGCACTGTCTTGTTGAATGTCACACTGTGGATGTAGAGGTTACAGCTGTTCATTTCTTGCTTGAACAGAGGTTAATCGATAAAGAATAATGACGGACATGAAGAGTAGACACAAACACAATGCGGGGATATTTATTATTCGGTTATAGCAATAAACACAGATGAGATGGTAATTTACAAATTAATTAAGTGTATAAATGCGCGGTCGCCTGCTACTTGCTGTAGGTACAAGTTTTGAGCGCAGTTTAACCAACCTGATAACACGAGATAACAACACAATAACTAATAATGTTCAAGTGCGTAAAATGTTTACTTTAAGTTTACGATAACTGGTAAAAATATTAAAAAATTATGATATTCGTTACTTTCTAGTTGTCTGTACTACCTTTCCTTTTAGTTTCACTTTAAAATAATAAAAAAATTAAGAAGATGAAGAAGATAATGAGTGAGAATTTTCAAATAGAAATACGGTAAAGTTGTTCATTAATCGATTTTATTTTGTTGTTGTAGTAATAATATTCCTACAATTAATAATTATTGCAATATTAGAAGTCAATTAGTAGAGCTGTGTTCCAAAATAATGCCATTTTTCTTTTGCATGAAAATACTTAACGTTTCAACGCTAATGTGACAAACGATCGAAATAAGAATTGCAAATTAAGATGAAGTTACGAATAAACAAAATGGCGACCACTTCTACAGCGTCAGCGTTTCCTGAACCTCCTGCAATAAATGATTGCACCTTATCTCTGAATAAATAAATTGTAAAGTAATCGTAGCAAAAACGGACTCAAAGTTTAATATAAAGCTACTAACCTTGTTATCAATATCAACATTATAATATTAGTCAGTAAAAGTCGCCACTAAAACTCCCTTTCTTACTATCAATAATTGATAGTTTTTAACATAAAGACTTCATGCTTCAGACTATAACATAACCTGCATGCTCGTTTTTCACTTGTTTAATAATATGTAAATTTTGTTGAGAATTAATTTTACCAAAATCAACAGCATAAAAACCCAGTTACGTTAGTAAATAAATATGAACATACCGTACACATGCTACGTTCGGATACTCTTAATTAGTTACATTGAGTTTCCGATGGTTTCAGTGATTTGTAAATTTCTTGAAAGCAGAAACCTCGATAAAAGATTATCGATAACGATTTTCTACTTTTCTGCTGTCGGTACGCGAGCGGCATCGTCGCGTTTCAGTGAGATATTATTAGCGAGTTCGTAAAATGAAATGGCCCGATACTAAGTGACTAATCTTTCCACTCTATTTGTGAGACTGGATCGTCTTAGCCTTTATATCTCAGGTCTTCATTCCTGCACTTAATAAGAACCAATCGTCCTTAAACCGGATTCGATATTAAAATTTACTGTTTTGTACAATTTCAGTTTTGTAAATATTGTTTTATTTTTTATAGAAGGCTACGTTTTTTAGGTATGTATTACTATATTCCTATTTTCTAGTTCTGTAAAAGTATTTAGAAGAACAGATACATTGAATTACATTGCATACCCTTGTAGAAATATGCGTATACTGAATATTATAATTACAAATACAGATTCCAGTTAAAAACTGTATCCAATCCCATAATGGGATGATAAAAGAGTAAGCTGGAAATACTGGAATCCAATGGATTTCAACCGAATGGTGTTCCTTGCTAATGTTAACTACGCGAAGAACATTTTTACTTTATCGCATTTTACCCTTCAAAGGGTTATGAACCATCACGTCACGTGACACGGAATTCCGGTAATTCCGGATCCGACCCTCGCTGCTTCAAAGGATTTGTTGAATTCCTCAACGTTGAGAAATTGAGTTGAACACAACTCATCTTATTCAAGACGAGCCGATTTACCCGAGCTAGAATATGACATGTAGGTATACCCACAACTACGTTTGCAATTTGCGTAGGAATAATATAATTATTTATTGATTTTGAATGTAGCATAATTATCGTGCACGCACGACTCCATAATAAATTATTGAAGTTGTTAACTAATTTTTTTTTATTTGTATTAAATTTTTAATTCATTTTTTAGTCTGAAGTATACATTTTTTTAATAATTTTATTCTTAAGCAGTGTTTAAAGACTGTAGGATTCTCCTCCAAAACCCAATTTCTTTTAGTGAAGCGATAATTCTCATCACGTTAATATTGACAACGGTTTTTAATAGGAACAATTACAATAGCAGTCAATAACCTTAATTGATATTGTAATTTAGTAAGTCTTTGATTCGACAGAAAAATAATACTGTTCCCTGTCGTGTAGGTACATTACTTTCAGGTTAATGTATTGATCCTCGCGAATCAATTGACGCTTATTAGTTCCGTATGCGTCATTGTTTTTCTGATTTACGAGTACGTGTAGGTATCAGCTATACTCATTATGTGTAATTCAGTAATCAGTTAACTGTAAAAATACAGTTAAACAAAAATGTTATATATGTATGTATTTAATTTTTATTTAAAAACTAAAACATTTAATTTCTCAATTTTTGAGTACCTACGCGTCATAAACCGATCGAATCCACTGTAAGCGCTAACCACAAAAGGAAAAATATGTAATAATAGGTAGGTATACATAGAAAAATATAAATAATATTACCTATATTATAAACCGGCGAAATCTTTGATTAAAACAGAACACGCCTATTACAAGAGGTTAAAATCGCAGGTTAAATCTAGGTACTTATTTATGGATAGGTAGCTAAATAACCTACCGATTAAGTTATTACATGTAAGTTAGGTACCTATAGCTGCACTGCTGTACCAATAAATATTATAAATCTACATAATTATTGATTTCTAAACCTACCCAAACGCCACCTGCACAGTTCAGTAAATAAATTGCCGGCAAAAAATAAACAGAATGAAATCAAGTTAGAAAGAGACGGCGTCGCTATAACCTCCCATCCACAGCTGGTCAATGTCTTCACAAAACAACACCACATCGGATAAGGTATTAACACTGTAGAACGTTCAATAGATCACCATTTTTATATACATAAATTACAAAACACAACACCACGACAACAATTATGTACACAAACCGATGAAATTTTATTGTAATGTTCGTCCCGCATTGATTCGCGCTCAATCGACGTATGGTCTGATTGCTAAGTGGTATTTCATTAAAAATGGTTCGATCCTTCCGGCCAATGGATGAAAAGGCGCAAGGAACGTCATGTAGGTATAATGTTTTGGTGTGATACTTTTATTTTGTATTGTTGATAGTTGAAGTGTTTAGAGGTTAAGGACGCGGACGACAGCTGCCGGCTGCCGGCGACTTGGCACCGGTACGCATGCGCGGAATGTCTCACGTTTAGAAAAATTAAAGCTGATAAATATAACATTTTCGTGCATCATTCGTACTAATTTATTTATAGGTATTATTACATTAAGCCACAAAGTATTCTAATATTTCTAAACTACGTATTCGTAGGTACGCCCAAAATCTAAAATATAAAATGACCTTAAAATTTGATTAGAACCAGAAAATCGATTTAGACATTTTACAAAAGAATCGTGACGAGACGTAACGCGTAACGTAACGTAAACATAATCGAGTCTAGAGTAATTGTGACGACTCGTATGGTGTAAGTATGTTTACAGTTGAAAGGGTGGTCCGGGGTTCAATCGCAGATAGCATTGACCTACAACAAGATTGTTTTATATATGTCTACGAGTTTATACATGACAATAATTTGTATATACAATCCAGCAAAACTACCAATTAACTTTTCTTTTTCGTATTCTGTCACCAACAGTTCATAGAACTTGAAAACATCAGCGCAGATGTATAATTGCTGTTCATTGCGTCATCCACAAACGCTATCAGATTTTGATGTGATAAAATCGATCGATGCTTCACGCTTTCTGTGTTATGTATTTAGTACTATTTGGTAAACAAGTGTGGGCAATAGTTGAAGCGTTGTGTGCAGAGTGCAGACATTTATATTTCAGAACCTATGAAGAAATTACAACTATAAGTTTATTTTTTATTCTATTCTATGAATCTGTATTAGGAGAGTTTGCAGTTTTTGAAGAAAAAACGTACTATGCATTGAGTGTAACATTCGGACAATTATAAAAAATACCGGATTTCTTAACTTTTGAACTAGACCGCAGTATAAAGAGGGATTAGTGTATTTTTGTCTAGACCTGATATAAAAATGCCTACTTGTCTGTCTGTTATTCTAGAAGAGTTATGTGAGAAGAAAAGAAGCTGATATTATTAAAACCTGGTTAGAAAAAATATGTTATGGCTTTGGAAGCACCCACAGAGACACTTTAGTGACAACAAAGATAGTCTTTTCATAGGTAAGTGTCGCTTTATATAAATTTCTTTTTTGCCTGCCAGTGGCCATTGCCAATGGTTATTTTTCCGCGTGAAACGATATCAAAACCTAGTTAAAGATCTTATTCAAAAGATAAGAAAATTATATTTTAACTCTTATCTGATATAAGTTTAATGTGTATTTCTACGAATCGATTTGCGGATGTTGAATACAAGATTTTCTTATTACCAACGACTAAATCAGGTTTACTACACACAAATGCATTTCCTTTTGCTCAGCATCCGTAACTTCCTTTCGTGGAGAAATTGCACACTCGTATAGCTAGAAAGCTTATATATTTAAAGGTGATAAAGGCTTAGAGCGATGTGATGAAACGCCTAATTGCAAAAGTTGCTCAATAGCGTTCAATAAAATATTTGCTATGACGAAAATATAATGTGTAGAATAAATCGCTGTATTCGTAAAATATTAAGAAGAGGGGAAGATGTAGGTAATAAAAATTAGATAATGAGAAGACATCTTACGTTCGATACAGTTAAATGCTACTCTAATTGATCAAAATGTCATTAATAACTACCTTATACTTATCGATTTCAATTCTCTGTACCTATTCAAATACTTTATGAAATAGCTCATAAACAAATAAAGGAACATTAAGTAATCTGCAATTTTTGCCATCCATACCACTTTTCCGATATTCTATTGAGATCAAGAGTAGAATGCGATTCGAAGTCTCAATGGCACTTGTGCATATTTTGCCTGCGATTGACTGAATTTTGAAGAGGCTGAAAGGTAGTACCTAAGTGGTGCAGTTCTTAGTTTAATAATATTCAATAAAATCTATAAATGATCCATCACACGAGTGGAAATCCGGTATTCTAGTCGGACAAATCCGGTACCCTCTGCAATCGGACAAACGTCTCTTATCGAGGCGGACGTGACTTCGCCGGTATTTGCGGAATTCCTGTAAAATAGCTGACCCACAAATATATCATAAATTCTAAATTCGAAGATAGGTAGGTAAAGGTCACATATAAGTTCACTCATCACTGCATGTATTTAATTCACATATCTATTATGGATTTATGCAATTTCGTTTTGATAAAGCACAGCAGTTTTGGCTGACTTTAAAGACACTAGAAACCCTTAGGAATGAAGTATTTAAGGAGTCTCTGGATGTTTAAAACAAGATACATAATTATACAGCAACATGCGCTTGTTTGGTAACATGAGGTTGCCTGTAAGATCGTTTGCGATGCGATCCACTCTGCCAACGTGGCTGTGTGTATGTGCATTTCTCCTACAATTTCTCCAGGTATTTAGCATAAAATTGCTACCATTTCTCTGTTCCGGCCTTTGTCAGCGGGCTTTACGGGGGCGGAAAATCAATCTAGGTCTCACATTTGGGAAATTGCGTTTTCTACGTATTATCAGATAAGGAAAACCTCTTAATTTGCACTAAATCATCTTAGAAAATTGTCGTGGCAGTTGTATGTAAATACAGGAAAGAATTACGAGTTCCTGCATTCCCAAGATAAATTCCTGCAACAGTTGCAACGCCTTTTCTGTAACGTTTCTTGATAATATCTACTTTATATCCTGTAGAGAAGTTACCACTACTTAGCTTGTAGAAATGTTAAATGTTGCTTTATGGAAATTGCTATTTAAACCGCTAATTAGGAGGAAAGATTTTACATCGCGTATTACAAGTTTCACATTTAGTTTTGCGGAAGTTAAAAAGTAGAAGAAATTAATTTAATAACGCTTGATACTCATAGCCACAGTATAAAGGATTCCCTAGGTCGTACCACCCAAATGTCACTTCTCAATGGACTATCATCATTATTTGCATACTGTAACTTGGTAACTGTTCCTATAATTAGATACCAAGCTAAATAATCGACTCAAAACATTAAGTAAGCGCGCAGAATAGATAACAGTTAATACCCATTCGTACTTTTTTCATTTCAGAAAATAAAGTAGCTAGACATCGAACACAAATGAAATACTATGTTTTATGATAATAATTATTATCTTCTAGCGAAGTGCTCAAGACGCGTACTTATCATTCGTCACCTACTTTACTCCTGTCACGATTCCCATTAAGTACGAGTAAATACCTACCTACGATGTACAATTTACCTACGTGTTACGTACTTTGGTATGGGTTTTCTGAGCGAAACAAATAAAGTTTCACATAAATATAATTTTTAATATTCATGTGTAATGCTGGGCATTGACGACCAGTTTTTCGCGTCAGTTGAACTGAAGTCGATCCAAAATTTGATTGTGGATCGAATTTCCCCCTGAAATGTTTGTATGACTACCAAAATACCCGTGTGCCCGTATTGACGACCTGTGTGGTGTAGTGGTTACCACGCCAGTCCACCGTTCGAATGGTCCCGGGTTCGATCCCCGGCGGGGCAGAAGTTTAAATGATGAATATAGATTTCTGTTACCGGTCTGGGTGTTTGTGTATTTGTGTTTATGTGTCCATGGCACCCACGACACAGGAAATCCTAGTGTGGGGCTGTGGGATAATAATTTAACCATTCAATTCAACGGCGTCAATTCGTTGGTATTCCGATTGAAAACTAAAGAACCGGAGTGACGTCACTAAGTGGGGAAATCTCTCATCTCGTAGTTGGCCTAAACGCCACAGTTTTACGTCTAGACTGAGGCGAAAAACTGATCGTCAATACCCTACTTTATGCTGTCCGACCTACAAGGTTAAGTTGAGTATTAATTGATATTATTGTATGAGGTGATTCTTTCAAACGCCTACTTTTGTTTATATGTAAATTATGCATTCATTCACATTTCTTTACAATTAAGGTGGCCATGAATTTAACGTATCAAATGGGTATTTATCACTCTTAGTAAACTGACGTAAACAGAAAGCCATTGAGTTATAGACATAAATTTATTATAAACTGGCTTGGTCCCCCTGTACCTATGTTAAGTGATGTTAATGTCAAGAGGCACTAGTGACCATTGAAGAAGAAGCGACTTAGGTACATGAAAATAATATGACTGTAATCATAATATTACCAAGAAATAACTCAAAAGGCTTAATAACTCAATAGTTGTCATTGACGTTTTTCAGTTACAGGTGGAATTATCTTTAATGATGTCTTTTATAGAACCTCATTTTCTCTAAGTAGTCCATCTCGTACCGACCTTGAAGATTATATTGGAATGGGCTTAGATTAACATCAATGTCGCATCGCAAACAATCTTAAGTGAAGTAAACACAATTTTTGTGTATTTTTGTGGATTTTTCGTTCGGTATCACTAAAATAATTAAAAAAAAGTAACGCTTTATACTCACAGCCCCACACTAGGATTCCCTGTGTCTTGTGTGCCATGGACACATTCAAAGACAATTACACAAACACCCACACCGGGAAAAAAAAAACTAAATTCATCATTTAAATTTCTGCACGCCGTGAATCAAACCCAGGACCCTTCGAATGGCGGACTGGGATGGTGACTACTACACCACATGGTCAATCATTTGTGATTTGAAGCATCTAATGCCTCCGACGTCCTTGAGAACCATTTGATTCTCCACACCACGCTGTTCAAGTGTGAGTTGTGGAAATGTATTAGCTATATTTTAAAATCCGACTTTAATTAATATTTCCCGTCGATTGTTAATGAAATGAATGAGCCGCTTGCCTCCCCAATACACCGTAGATACACTTTGCATTCTCATGGTGCCCCTAACCAAACACTAGTCGTGATAACAGCGCCGGCGGCATCTGCGCTCGCGCACCGTACAGCGCACTCGCGTTTCTCATTAAAAATACGCGGGAAAACTATAAACTGTAAAATGAACTGTGCCAATGCGTAATAAAGAACATTGTACAAATAATCTTGCAAAGCTATAGTGATTTATCAGTGATTTTCTCTTAAAAATAGAATAACACAACATTTTTTGTGAATTACATGTGATTTAATTTATGTAAATAATAAAATATTAAAGACTTTTTTATGTGTAAGTGTTCGTCGTGAGTCCTATAATAATTTGGAATATTTTTTACTTTCCGGTAAGCAAATGCCTCAACGTGTAAATACATTAATTGCTCGAGAAGGCATTGTTATAAAAACTTAACTAATCAGTTAATTGGATAAATACACGGTGATATTTACCAGCTCTATCGCTGCATGGATACCGTAATTAGTAATTAGTATTGAATTAATTACTATCTATAATAGTATTAACTCTTTTATTAATTCGTAACAGGGATCATTAAAAGGTAACTATTTCCATGGGAGCGATACCGGGTTATGTAGAAATCCTACATCAAAATCCTGTAGCCTGGTTCAGCGTCTTTGGAGGACTCTAGGAAGTCCAGCGGAATGCCCCAGTATGCTAATGGGTCGCCCCAAGTAGCACTACTCAGGCGACTTCCCTTGTATAGATGTCACCCTTCTACGACGACTATGACGACCCGCGTGGTGTAGTGGTTATAACGCCAATCCACCATTTGAAGGGTCCCGCGTTCAATCCCCGGCGAGGCAGAAATTTGAATGATGAGTTTAGA
>DWQK01001521.1:0-15436 GCA_018231225.1 Noctuana stator
TTAGTAAACAGTAGATCTTATGTCTAATCAAGTTGGCCACCCCTGCTCTAATACCAATTTGACGACCCGTGTGGTTAACCTAATGGTTATTAACAGAAATCTTAATCCTTTATTTAATCTTGCCGGGATTAATTCTCGTCGGGAATCGAACCCAGGACCCCTCAACGACTGGTATGGTGGTTATCGTGTGATTTAATAACCGTTACACCACAATTATAACCATTAAACCACCACCATGCCAGTCGTTGAGGGGTCCTGGGTTCGATTCCCAGTGAGATTAAATGGTCTAGGTATTGTGTAGTAATTGTCTTTGTGTGTGTACATGGTACCCAATCCGCATTGGTACAGCGTGATGTGAGTATACAATTTCGGTATGTGGTAAAGTTACCGGGAGTTACCACCACTGCCCTCATTACCTACCGTAAAACAATGCCGGACCCACAATATATTTTACCGCCTTAGTCTACATGAATAGCGACCCCACTTTTTAAGATCAGCTGGACATTATAAGTTTTAATCTTAATTCTTAATTTAGATTAAAACTTATTTATTGCAAGTAGAAGTGTTTCGTTGTGGACTATAGCCCCGCATTGAGTGAAATAGTAATTCTCTTGTAAAAAACTAATCAGCCATGAATCGATATGAAGAGTTGCAGTGGTTCTCATTTAGGCCAGCAATCATAATTAATTCAGGTTAAAGGTCAGTTTAAACTATGAGTAGTGTTACACAAACATCGTGAAATGCGATCGATAATATATATATGACTAGATGGTGATTAGCCTAGAACTTTCCTTGAGGACGGTGAAAGAGGCAATAATAAATGCATGTAAGTCAATTAATAATTTACTTTGAATCGAACAGTGCTTAATGACGTGAGTTAGGCTATTAAGCATATTATAGTAGTTTAGTTATATATAGCAAATTACAACTGGCTAGAGGACTACTAGTCTACTAGTATTTATAACTAGCTGCGTCACGCGGATTCACCCGCGTTAATAATTGTAACGTAACGCTCGATAGCCTATAACCTTCCTCATTAATGTAGCTACCAGACACAAAAAGAATTTTTAAAATCCAACTTGTATTTCCAGAGATTAGCGCGTTCAAACAAACAAACAAACTCAGCTTTATATATTAGTATAGATATAGATTTGGAATTTTTTGACAATTGCTAATTAAATTTGTAGGCACTTTAGACTTATTTATAATCTCGCAACTTCTCTAATCATAAATTTTACGCTATTTGAAACAATATGTTATAAGATGTCGACCTAAAACAAATTACGGAGCATAGTAAGGTTGGTGAAAAGAAGTTTGTGGGAAGGTACAGAGTCCATCAGTTCTAAACAGTGATTTATCCTTCTAGATTTGAAGCTCTGGAGATTACTTTGTTTAGGGTGTGCTCAATTGCTGCTATAAAAGCATTCCGAGCGTCCTCCGAGCTATCGAATTGAATGCCACAGACGCCAAGTTTCACTACGAAAAGAGAAAAATGCCGGGCGGAGCTAGATCTATAACGCGGGTGGGTTAATTTTTGAATATTGGTGGTTCTTGCGCGAGTCATGAATTAAAGTGAACACAGAAATGGAAAAAGATCTGTTGGAAGAGCAAAATCTCAAACCTCCTTATAATGCTGGTTGCATATACGACGTGTCATAATCTTGTGTCACTGAAATATATAAATAAAGAATGACACATTCTTTTTCTGACAGATTTGTAATTTTATCTGAATACTAATCTGAATATAATATAATCTGAATTGCTTCCTGATTATTTTCCTTTCCTCCTGTTACCATATTCCATCAATATCAAAGCGAAACAATCTTATGTTTGGCATAGCTTGTTTTATTGCTTGTTTTAAGCTCCTTACAAAAGACGTAGGTACCAAAAATTTGCTAAACATAAGTAGGAAATAATTATTGTTATTACTACCTTTCTGCCTAATAAAAATTGATGGAAAACGTAAAATAAGAAATCCCTATGAAAGCGGAAACTGAAGCTCATAGCAATATTTCCCCGAACCATTTTTCGCGAAAGCAAATAAGCTCTTACAGTAGATTTATTATATGACTCCACTATATTTGTAAAGTAGATGTTTTCTACGTAAGATTTTCCGGGACATTAAACTTTGACAGTGCGTGCGAAAGACAGCGATGTGTAACTTGAATTGATTTTGTTAAGAACAGCATAAATAAAGCAAACATTTTTTCTGTTTCATTATTATTATCGACTACTGTCGACCATATACCCAAACTGTTTAAATGGAATTTTTATACGTATTTTAGGGTCCTAAATACTTTGTGTTTTGTTGGCACTAGACGTTTGTGTGAACTAGACGTTTTCAACGTCTCGACATATCTGTATACCGTATGTAGCTTGGAAGAAGTAAATTCATTTAAGAAAATCTCAAGTTATAAAACACAGGCATAGGTTAAGTTTAGGGCTAGCTTAGCGGGTAGGGTTTAAGCGGCATGCCTCAAGTTGGCGAGATGCCAGCACTTCCTGTTGGTTCGCAAGTAGGTACCTACGCTTCGTTCACACGACGGACCCGCAATTACTAAGTACTAAATGAAAATAAAACAATCGTTCCAAAGAAATGATTTACCATGATAAAATTGAAACTGTTTACATATGGTCAAGCATGTAGCCAATCCGCACTTGGCCAGCGTGATAGACTATAACCTAATCCCATCTCATATATTACATAAAAAAAACTTCATATTCATAGCTCCTCACACGGATTTTCTGTGTCCTAGGTGCAGTGGAAACACAAAACAATTGCCCTGTATCAGAATTTTAGAACGGGAATAGATATATCTAAATTCCCAATTTGAACTTCGGTCCCGCTGGGAAACGAACGCAGGTCCCTTCTAGTGGTAGGTAATCTCCCATGACTGACTTCGGTATTTTTTTTGACGAAACAAAGTTTGTCGGGTCAGCTAGTTTATTTATACGCATTTCAGGAAGTATCGCTTCAAAATGGACTTAAATGGAAAAACAATATCTTTTTCCGCTACCACTTTTCTCACGTTTTCGTTTAAACGGTTGTCCGGCACGCCGCTGGTGCGGCTTGTTATTTTTTTCCGTACATGTTGCCCTGATATTTAGAAACTGTTCAAATACCGCGTCAGAAGTGTTTCACTGGTTCTTTTTTCTGGTCTATGTTTCATGAAAACTGTACGTTTGAGAGGGTAACGATAGAGGTTACTGGGTTAAATGTTTATTTAATAAATCGTACGTCCACCAACCCGCGCTTAGCCATCTCGGTAGATAAAGGCCTAAAGCTCTTCTCATGTTTAAGAGGTGAACCGTGCCCAGCGGTGGGACTGTAATGAGTTGATGTTGACTAAGCAACCTAACATAATTATTAATTAAGAATTCTGTAGCAGTCGTATTCTTCTTTAGCGTTTCACCGCCGTCATTCACTATTTGAATAGTTTAGTTCACTATAATCTGAACGGGGCTAAAGCTTTCAAATGCGGTATAAGCGGGGTTCGCGTAAAAGAACCGCAACGACACCTCTACCGAAAGATGCCATCCTGGTACTTACACAAAAACTTTAAGTTTTAAAACGGTTTACGTCATTAAGTGTCTTTGTTTGTTCTTTGTTGGCAGCATGAAAGAGAAAATAAAACTACAGTTTAAATTTGTAATGTTAACAATATTTTGTTATTATTTGTGCCATTTGAAAGCATAGTTAAAGGACTTGAATAACAGTTAACAGAGAGATTTAAATAATTTATTATTTTCGAGTAGGTTAGGTATATTGTTTTTGAACCTTTTAATTTTATTGGTGCCGATAATCGACCGATTTAAACGAATTCAGAATAACGCTATCTATTAGCAAAAGTTGGGCAACTACTACAGTTTTATTTAATTCAGGTTGCATAAAATTTTAGAAATGTATACTAATATACACTATTATCATTATTTTTTTTTAAAGGTTTACCTTTCTCCTATTTCTGGGGAAGTATCCAAAACCGCGGGCTTTTGGCCAAACGATATTGGTATTTTTTCCTTATTTTTCCAGTGATAATAATTTTCTAGTAAGTCTGCATGTATTCATTATTACTGCTTTTTGCAGTAAAATGTACGATAAGATTATTATTACCTGAAAATAGAGATGGTCGACTAATAAAAATGCCTATTTTAGTAGCCACTTGTTCTAAACTCAGAAAAAATAAATAGAGATATGAATTCATATAAAAAACTCCTAAAAATAAAATAATATGTACTCTGTAGTGTTAATATACTGTAAAACTTATATCAAATTAATCTCATGTAACATAGAACTTACGAATTGCAAAGACACATACGAGTGTAGTGTACTAAGATGCAATTGTAAACCAAAACGGCATGTAACGTAATATACTCGGTTTTCAATTTGCTACGTTATCTCCGGCGTGGCGGAAAGCCCACAGGAGATATAACGTGCATGTTAGAGCAAGTTGCATTGTAGGTTGGGATTAGGCTGGCCAATTTCATAAAGGAATATTCGGAATTCAGTAGAAAAAAACCGGATGGGCAGTATTATAGCTAGAATTATGAAAAGTTATTCTAATTCAGTCATTAATGTATGGACGTCAATAAAATTATTATTTAGATTTGTTTAGGTTTAGGTAGGCCAGACTATGGGTCAGAAGACTCATTGCGAACTTAGTTGTTGTGCCACGAAAATCCTGTAGTTGGGATGCGCGGGATAAATATGTGTGAAAACGGGACATGCCTGTTAAATTGAGACAGCTTGACAACCCTAGCTGGGTTATAAGATAAGTATACTATTGTGGGGTGGAATTTGTGGAGATATCGACATAGGTACATGCAACATCTGAGAGGTACCCTGTTCATACTCGTAGTAGTATTTGAAAATGAAGATTGAAAACATTACTGAAATATTTTGTATATTCATCCGATGGGTTTCAGCTATAAACGTGCACACCAAACTTCAAATAGTACCTACTGGCTAATGCTTATGACTGGCTGAGGCTTATATAGATTTGTACGATAAATATGATTGTATATATTTATGTACGAGTAGATCTTATTACAATTTTCATTGCTGTGTTCTTTATATTTTGTGTGTACATATAAATAAGTAAATAAAATATTTTAAACTTTAGTACCTTCCCATGAAGTTAGTAACCTTTTATACTCAATATGTTTTTGTTTTTAATTTGATTGAAAACCAAATTAAATATTTGACAAAGAATGAACATTAAAATTTAAGATCCAATCATATATTATACCTAAGTGCAAGAAAATCGCATTGCAATATCCGGAGCAATGCTACATATTTGCCCTCCGACAGCGACGCTTGCAATGACGTGAAACTTATTTCAGAATGAACATGTTTTTAACTTTTATTTTAAACTTGGGTACCAAATTGATCGAGCACCGGTTACTCGAGAGGATTGAAAAGTTCCAGTAAGTAATTCCATTCCTCGTAGAGTAAAGAATTCCTGCTGTTAACATAAAAGTGATCTTGCTTATCAATAGGAAAAATAGGATCTGCTTAAAAAGATTTAGTTTGTTTTTGTTGAAGAGATAAGTAATTGATTTTAAGATTGTTATTAGAATTAGCTTAATTAGTGTAAGGAATTTGGTCTTCTCTTTGGGACCTGGGTTACAGAGGTTTGAGTCTAGTTGACTATAATGTGTCTCTTATAAACGATCCCTTGCTCATCGATGACTATAACTGTGATTTGAATGAATTTTTAATAATGCCAACAAAACACCAAACTACGTTGATTAGTGCACTTGATACATTCGTAACATGACATTGACGACCCGTGTGGTGCAATGGTTACCATGCCAGTCTACTCGAAGGATCCTGGGTTCGACACTAACGCATACAAACGTTTACTAATGATTCAAAAGCTCTCAAAGCAAGTTATGTCGGATAGCATTCAGTATGAAACATAGGGAACTTTTGGATACTAGTGTATGCAAAGTGCAGCGCTGTAGCACTTTGTTTGTATTTCGCTTTAGACTTATTCTATTGCGAGTACGTCCTGTGTGCAACAGAACAGCAAATCCCTCCGAAGTGCTTAGGAACCGTGAAGCAAGTTTTGTAACAAGTACCTACTTGTGTTTCGTTTGGGGATGGTTGCTGCTGGGCACAATATATTTGAGGCGACCGTCTTAGTCCTCATGAGGAACAACGCCTCAGTGTATGATCTCAGGTAGGACTTCTCTCCTATTTGAGGATGGCCGTGTATCTCCATGGGTTGCAGTGGCTACTTAACATCAGGTGGCCTGCATGCTCGTTTGCTACTCATAAAAGATAAAAAAAAAACAGGAACTACTAAATAAAGTATTTTGGATTTAACGTTTGGCGTAGAATTAGATTCTTCCCATTCTAGATCCCATTTGGCTACCGAAATCTAAAAATTACTATAAAGTTCCACATAACGGGTTGTCATCTGAAGCTGTCAACACAAAGACAAAGCAAATAACAAACAGGGCACGTACGCGCACGACCGACGTGCCGGACACCTGGTTAAACGAAAACATGGGAAAAATCAACCTGAAAATATTGTACATTGTGGTATCGGAACGTAACATAATAATTATTATAACTCGCGTTAGGAAAAAAACCGACTTCAAAGTTGTCGTGCAAATACTTAATTTTAAGACTTACATGGTTTTTTCATGGATGCCGTTGACAGAAATGAACCAAATTAAATTGAGTGAGAGTGAAAGTTACGAGGTAACAAACATAAAAAAATACAGTCGGTCATATCATAGTGACTTTCTTAAACTTTGCCCTCACTCTCATAATACAACAAGACGAAACAAGGGGTTAGTCGACATAAGTTCTACATTTAATTTATTCTCAGTCCATTAACTGTACCTTCATGAGAAATAAGAATGATTTTGAATGAACAGTGCCTGCTGGCAGCCCGCCAAAACAACGTTGAGGCGTACGGTTAAACTCTACACTCTTAGCTACCCTTTCAATTTTATATCCGCCTGGTACTGTCATTCAACTTGGCACGTTTATTAGTTTCTTTGTTCTACGAGAGTTAGCTACAAACAACGCATGTGTGATGGATGAATTTGAAAAAAGCTACATATGCTTTTTATGTATGAGAATACCCCTTTTTATGAGGTCTACCTTGGTAAGCGGTTTGTTCATGTAGCATTTTTACATTTGAGAATTTAAATGAAGAGAAGCGTTACAATACAGTACAAAATAAGTTAGTAGCGATGAGTAAATGTAACCATTTAATATGGTTTTTCACAAATTGTATATAAACTTGATATAAACCTCTACACCTTTTTAAATGTAGTTACATAATAGCATAACAAACGCAAGATGCGGCCTATGCGAAATATAATACATAAAAATACTAAACATCGTATAAACATATTTATGGTATGACCAGTTTTCTTACAAAGAAGATAGCTTCCGCACTTCTAGTACTCGCAATACTATCCTTAGTTTATGTAAACGTGCAATTTCGTGTTTCCTTTATCTGAACAGAGCGTCGAAATTGCAACAGCACTGTGATAGTAAAATGTCATAAAAGTTCTTTGGGAAAATTTACTGTGTGTAAAGAATGTGTACGTTCAGTATTTGCTATATATTCAGCGGATACTATAGAAGATAAGAAATACTCTCTTACAAAAACTTCAAGAAGAAGACTGCGTTAATAGGATTTTTTTTACCTTACGAGTATGTGTACTCTGTAACGAGTTTTAATTTAATGGGAAGTAACTCAGATATGTAAATGATAATATTTGTAAATTAAGTTCCTTGCGTATAAATAATGCCTCTGAATCGAATGAAAACATGGAAACCCGTGGTTTTATAGAGAATGATCCGGCACTATCGATCATGCCAGTTCGCTATTCCGAAAGTTCTGGGTTTAATTCCCAACGGGTCATAAGTGTAAATGATGTATTTAGATTTCTGTTCTCGGTCCTCGTATTTCGTTTCATTGTATTTGTATGAGTTATGGACACAAGATATAGGAAATCCTAGCGAGGGCCCTATGAGTGTGAAGCGTAATTATTTACTATTTTATTACATTAATTCCCGTGTTATCCAATGCCACTAAACAAGTTTTACTTCAGGAATATAAGTTCTCGCTGGTAATAGTTGAGGTGGTTAAAAGCATTGCATCGCAACCGATCCTGTAGAAAATACAGGGAATTGTGCTGTAATAGCGGAAAACGTAAAACTCTACTGACGTTGCTATGTGACAGGCATCCTCGTGTCTTTCCACTTTTAGATTCACTTTGTTTATTTTGCAGCATATTGAATGTAGCCAGAAGAGGCAAACGTAAAGTTTAACAGTTAATACGAAGTGGTAGCAGGACCTTTTATGGTTTAGATCTGGGGTGGCCAACTTCATTAGACATAGGATTTGCTGTTTACTGACGAAACCCTGTGCGATCTACCACTTAGGTACATACTTCTTGAAATCTTAAATGAAATGAAATGCAATGTGCTCCATTTGATATAATTATCTGCGAAAATTCATAACTATTGATAACTGACGAATTGAACCAATTTCTCATTTTTTTTTAAATCACTAAAGCGAATTTTTTGCCTTGCCACGATCGACTGTACTATGGATACCTATCGCGTAGCGAACAATATTATTGTATTTGATTATAAAGGATTGCAGAAACTTCTCCCTTCTCCCGGCTTACCTTAGCCAAAAGGACGCTTAAAGCGGATGAACCGACAGATTTATTTGACTTTCATTAAGTGTATTTAAATAACTTGCAATGAATGAATAATTTGAATTTTTGTTCCGCATCAACATAATATGAAGAATGTAGATAAATCATATAAGCTCGTACATCTAAACATTGTAAAAAGAATAATATACAAAGTAACCAGTATTGAACTCTTATCGTCCCACGCATCATTGCACACGTCGAACATAGAACTGTACTGAGCCTTGTTTCGGATATTACACTGCATACGACGGTACGACACGTACTAAATGTATCTACATTTTCGTTTTTTCCTGGTATTTCGTCTAGGGTATCTTGTATTGAATTGGTTCTTTTAACGTTCGTTGTGTAAATTCTAAATAGTTCTTCCATTTACTTTTGTGGCACATCTCGCTGCGTTCGGCGTGTACGCTGCCTACGACTCTTACGATGCCTTAAGGTCGAAAGCTCACTTTGAAGAAACGCTAATATGAAGAAAATCTAAGATTGACATTTAACATAGCAAAACTTTCCAAGTTCGCATGAACTTTTTCACATGAAGAATTTCAGAAGCTTAATCCATCACCGCCTTTATCAGAGTTAGCGACAGTTAGCTTCAGAATCAAACTAGTTTCGTACAAACGTTAGCTCGAACCAACTTACATTTGAAACGTAATGTTCTCCTAAAATTATAAGCATAATCGACAGATTTCTAGCCTGTTATATTCTGTACACTAAACCATGAATTTAATACGTATAAATAGCTACTGGTACCGAGAACTTGGCATGGCTTTTCCCCACAATACATGCTTGGAAATAAGAAAATCGTACGTAAAAAAGGTGTCGTTCTATTAGCAAATAGGTGAATATTTTACGTTGACACATTTCATACATTTTATCGTGCAGGTTATAAGATTTTTTATCGGACCGCCAGTGCTTACGAGAGGTAATAAATTGCTTCCACTTATGTACTCAACTATCTACTCATTACTCTACGTTTATTTATATACAACAGCTTAGCGAACTTGAAGGTTCCAACATAGATTTTTTATGCCTAAGCATGTTTATTTGACAGTATAAATAGGGTTAATCAAACATAATTATTATGTTTCATGAATAGAGTTTTTTAAATTTTATTCCAATAATAAAGCATAAATATGCTGTTGTGTGCATAGCTCCGATAGTAGTGTAGGTCGCAAGCGATCGCACAGATTAAGCAACCTCGGGCGCGGTCGGTACTCGGATGGGTGACCGCTAGTAGCAAAATTCATGCGCGCTATCGATAGATAGTAGTATTTTGTCTTTAAATTACACTACAACTCATATATTATAACACTGGCGTGTATGTACGTATAAATGTTGATCATCTGGTGACGGAGTTTGGAGATATGAAACCATATATTATATAATAAATATAATAGTATATTTATTATGTAGATATAATATATTATTAAGTTAGTATACTATATAAAAATTTACATATTTATTATTTTTAGTATCAGCTCATATTGATACAATAGAAATATCTGGCATTAAGAAACACAGATACAAAGAAATAAATAGAATAAAAGATGTAAAACAAATTAATTAAGTAGGTTTTGTATTTCTGTGTGGTTTTGGGGTAAAACCGATAAGTAATAAAAAGTTTCACCTCGTGTTGAATTTTCATTTATTATCATAAAGTGGCTACTTAATATACGTAAAGTATTATAAATTATTAATGTGAGCAGTGCAGTGTGTGTTTAATTTCGATAATGTATTTAATATCACGAATGCGGAATATATTATTATGTCCACAAGAATTTTACTCAGCCTTTTGCTTGAAATATTTTGTTTTTCTTTTTTTTGTTCTTTCTTTTGTTTTACGTATATGTACCTACGAGTAAGTGCTTCCACGAAACTGAAATAGAATTGAAACGAATTCCGTGAAAAGGCAGAGGTATATTTCACAGGGATTGAAGTATTCGTGTGAAATACTTTTAAATAGCCTAATAAATTAAAAGCTTATCTACTGTTAAGTAATTCAAATTCCATTAAAATTCTTTGCAGCTTCGCAATAGACGTAGCGTTAACATAGAGTTGAGTGGATACGTTTCCTTTTCACTAACATTTACCAATTCGTTTGAGCAAAAAAACCATTCCACTTCGGACTACGTAAGCTCTTTGAGGATAAAGTGTGGCATGTTGACATTATCGACTCTGAAAGTGCATAGTGGGCAGAGTTGGAAAAACGACTGGTCGAACCCGTAGTTACAAGAGCCACAATCAATTGAAATCGTTGGAATTGAAAGGACAAGAAATGGTGAGATAGCGGCCAGTGATAGCATATACCCGCTCGCATTCGAGACAAATCGAAGGCATAAATCTTTTTAAACAAAATAGTAACTAAAAATAAGACTAAAATTAAGTACAAAAAAGTATTAAAGTAACGTAATGTAGGTATACCATTTGTAGCATACCAGGTATAGCACTTAAAATAAATATTGCTTCAACTAATGGTCACCGTCATATTGCGTTTTATTTTATACTTAATATATTCAATACTAATTTTTGTAATTATTTTATTTCATACTTATATTTTGCATTTTAATAGCTTTATATTAAATCTACTGCTATATCAATACAATGTTTGTTTGAAGAGAAATACGTAAAAGACGTTTACTAGAAAAAGGCATTACGCTAAAAGACGGCTGTCTAGTGAATATCAGAAAGCTTATTAGATTGTTCTATATATTTTCATTTTTATAAAGAACCCAGATACCTATAAGCTCTCTTTTTGACAGTTTTTTATTGTGTTTGACAAGTTTAAGAACTTTTAGAATACAAAAACACACTTCTTACTCTAAAGCGAATGACAATAATTATTACAAGCTAAGTAGTTAAGTAAGAGACAAAAGCAACGTTTAAAAGTTTCGTTCGTATCTACCTGCAATTGTGAAGAAGTTTTTAAGTTAAATAGCCGTAATAAGGATAGAAGTTACTGTTAATTACAGGAACGAGCTCCTGGCTTCTAATTAAAGAGTTCTTTATTTAAATCCACATGAAGAATTTCATTATGAGGATAGAATTTGTCTTTTCCGAGTTTACATGGTAAGTGAAGTTTTACGGAAACGTTTAAATCTGACGTTTCATTGTAATAAGCACTTATTACATTTTTAATTTGCGTTGTGTAAGACATCTAAAACTTGACGATACATCGTTAAATTACGGAATTAACAGTCGCCTCAAGCCAGTGCCCAACTATTTCATCTCATAAAACGAGGCAGACCATATTTGTACAACAATGAACATTAGAATTTCTGTTTCCCAACAAACTAGAAACGAAATGACCGTATAATTTACTGCTAAAGTACGCGAGTTAGCGCAGATCCGGACAGCTTGTGAGCTATCCCCCAGGCTAACAGATCTCTTTGTAACCTGGAATACCTACATTCCTGCTAGCTTCTCTTAAATCCACGGCTGTCTTATTTACAAATTACAAACAACGTGCCTTCGGGGCGGGTTTGATTCTAGCGTTGTAGACATTATCTCGTATTCGACAACTGCGAATCAAAGGAGCTCGTCGTTTAAACTAATTTCTTAGTTTCAATATGGTTTGAAATCTATAAATTAAATATATCTACGACTTGTATAAATATTTAAGGTGTGAATGAAAGTTTACAGTTTACGTCGGCAATATATTGTTGCCTTTAACCCTTTTTGTTTCCCACTGCTGGGCAAGGGTCTCTCCGGGATAAGCCTGGAGCATACTTCACCACGCTACTGCAATGCCGATTGGTGGAGATATGGGTTAGAGGCCAAACCGTGTCGCATGTTGTCAAACCGCTCAATGGTCCTCCGACCAGGTTTAACGACTGTTATCTGTTGATAACAACCGGGACGGAGGGATTAACGTGCTCTCCGAAGCACGGAAGCGCGCATGAAATTTGTCACTAGCAGTGACCAACCCATCCGAGTACCGGCCGCGCCCTACGTAGCTTAACAATGTGATCTGCTTGAAAATGTGAATGTGTGATGTGTGTGTGCTTGCGATCCACACTGCCAGCAGGGCTATGTGTTTATATATATTGTGAAAACCTCATTAAATAAATATTCGACAAGAATGTTACACAAATACCTACTTAGAACTTATATGATATTTTATGTATATTATTTCAACGTAGTGCTTCCATGCACGGGACGTCTATTTGGCTTGAAGTTTTGGCATCGCGCCATATTAGGCTTATGAGAGCCAAAACGCCTACTTAAGGAACGGAACATGTCCTAAATGATAATGTTTGTTGTACCATCTAAAACATGCTCAGACTTTCCACTCGGTTAAAAGCAGCAAATCGGCTTTAGAAGCGACAATCGTTAGCTCCATTAAAAACTTCGGTTAGTATAAACATTGACAAAATAAACGGTAACGGAATTGCTCGCCTTTGGTAGTCCATTTTTTTGAAATGGCGTTAAAAATACATTTAATTGAAGTATTGTTTAAGCCACGACCGTCGTATTGAAGCGCCCGCAGTATGAAAATGAGTTTGGAAGTGCCTACGGGCCGCCGGCAAACTTTGATGAGCTTCCACTTGATTTAGATTCATAGCTTTTCTGATGGCATCTGTGTTGCGGGAACACTTTTTAGTTCTAGCTTTTTGATCTACTGGACAGTGAAGAGATTTTATTGTTTCGGCTTTTGCCCGTGACCTACTTTACGTCGAACCTCGTACCTGTTCGAGGGGTTACCTACTCGTAATGGGTTGCAGTGACCAGTTACTACATCAAGTAGTCGTTTGTTACTCATTTACGATAAGAAAAAGTATATTGTTCAAATTCTTTCTTTCAATTCCAAGAACATTTCACTCATAACAGCTAAAGAGTATCGTGGCGCACTTGATTTATTAAAATTTATTTTTGCGGTATGTTCATACTCGTAAATGAAATTTGTCAGCAATAAAAAGGAAATTCTGTACATACTCGTAGTTATGATATTTAAATTTTGCTGGAATATTTATTTAAAAATTTACATGATTTTTACATTTTGAACGACGGTGTTCGCTTTTTGCCAGTCACCAAAAGCTTTTATGATGAAGTTGAATTTTTAAATGTGCTACAAGTGCATGAAATGGGAGCGCAATAACGTGCCCTGTACATGATCCGTGTTGGTAACTGATTAGTAGAGAACTTGAGATACAATCCGTATAACCTGTCTCGAATAAACTAAAGGGCCTTAGACCACGTGACGTGACCTCCGAAGCACGGTAGTGTATCGACTACGTCCGAGGTGGCATAATCTTATTAAATTACCTATTATTTTAAATTATAAGTTCAATTTCTAACCGTATCTATACCTACACTATCAATTTGCTATCATACATTTACCAAGAAAAGGGCACCAATAGAGCGTCGTTAAAATATTGGAATCATAAAATATTGCTCAGAATAAAAGTGTTCAGATACCGTCATTCGCAGTGTTGAAGCGACAGTCGGGAGATCGAGACCATGTTTACACCCCCAATGCAAATGTTATAAAACAAAATGAACGTCGTCGCGAAGATGCATCTCCACAAAGTTAATTTTAAAGCCATTTGCATAGCATAATGCTATCCTAACGGAGATTGAGTCGCTTTTACAAACTCTATGAAAAGCAGGATTATGTTTTTAAATTTTAGTATTAGAAAAAGGTCAAAATTTTTTGTATATTAATTTAATATTGATACTTGTTGTAAATATTTTAAGACAACACCTGACGTTAAGTATCTATCTTCCTTCTTTAAAAAAGTTTGGTATTGGTGGTGATTGCCAATAAATTTCGAGCATCAGTTCGCCGCTTTTAAAGAAAATTAGGGTGACAGGATGTTGTACTCTTTGCTAGTTTTTAGCGAGCTCGCTTTGATGCTGGCCACTTCGGTTCGCGTTGAACTCTATTTTTTTTCATTTCGTTTTTGCTCAGTTCTGCGAACGGTTGCCTTTGAAACTGAACGGAAAAGTCGAATCGCAAATTTTTTGTTCGCTACTAAGAATGCAATGAACTTTCTATGTTGAAATAATGTTAGTGGAGAAGCTTCAGGCGATGTAGAAATTTTCTTAGACCAATTACGAAGAAGAATCTTTTTAAGAAATTTGATTATATTTTTTTTCTACATCGTTTTCTTGTATATATTTTCTTAAGAAATAATAAAATAATTTTCTTTGACTATAGGTAATAATTTCAAAACCGAAACCAAATTTAACTTACACGAAGTAGCTACTTATTAATTAGTAATGCGACCTACATAATATAGGAAAATGTTAGTATTTTTTGAATAATTTATTATGGTATTCGTCTGTCTGTACGGGTCAGGGAGCCGATTACCTCACGAAGCAGTGTGTCTCCATAAGAGCTTTATGTCCCGTGAAGTGGTCGACATTCCTCCGGCCCTTTTGCTTGTGAATGTGAGAATCAAGAGAAAAAAATGTGTAGAATTCTAGGATACACTTTGTTACGTCGAATTCCCTTTCCAAAGAAATACACTCGGAATACCGTTTTATTTTGGTCAATCACAAAAGTATTAGAAATTGAATCGTTACTGGATACCCGGATGTGAAACATTGGTAAAGTTTTGCTTAAGAAATATGCATAAATAAATTGTTTAACAAATGGAACACCTAATAAAAAATATGATAATTATAATATAAAAAAAAACTATGTACTATTTAATTGGCTTGGCTTGGCTTCAACCTTTTTTATGTCCCACTGCTGGGCACGGGTCTCTCCCCACAACCGGGGAAGGCCTGGAGCATACTC
>DWQK01001522.1:0-15434 GCA_018231225.1 Noctuana stator
GCTATTCTCTTTAAAATCAATATTTTAATATTCCTCAGTGGTTGTGCATGCCAATGTAGCAAAGCAATTTTGTTTTGATATCTAAATTCATCTAAACTATTTCAGTACTTAACTATCAGAAAAATTTAGAAATTAAGGTGTCATAAGAATATAATGTTTTGGTGTATTTAAATCACTTTTACCTACCTTGAATTTTATTATAGGAATTTGATTGTTATTATTTTAATAGTTCATGCATTTACTGCTCTTGCAATTTATATTAAAATTTAACACATCTGTTGTCATAACAAGATGTAAGATTCATCAATATTAAATATTGAAAATTGTTTGACGCTAGCAATTCTGGTTAAATCGTTTTGGTATTATTACAAGCAAGGAAAAAATTTATTTGGTATGTTGTATAAGGGTTGTATAAGGGTCTAAGTTGAATTTTTTTAAATATGAATATTTCTTTTACTCTATAAATCGACTAACCACTAATTACTAGTGTCAAATAGGCACATCACAAAATCAGTATTAATGCCAATAAAATATTACTCTAAGGGCATATTCCATTATTTTAGGGTGAAAATTTAAACTTTCTTAAGGGTGTGGGATTGTATTTAGTTTTATTTACATTCTATGTGCATGCACGCTGAGTGCAGTATGCAAGGTAACATGCATTATTTCTTAGAACACATACTCGACTGGCATTAATGTGTGTTGACTGCTAAGAGCCCTGTTAAACGAAAACTTTAATCAAAAAATGCACTCTTTAATTTATCATTTTAAGGAACGAAACATAAGGGACTCACTTATTCTTACACAACAAACGTCTTCGTCTTTCCATCCACCTTCGCAAAACATAATGACAGAAAATAATAAAATCAATTGACACACCAATAATACATTGCATCTACTTACCAAAGAATTGTGTATGTAAGGAAATATCGTACCTGTACACTCTGTCCCAAGGGCCTCTTTCCTTTAGCGACGACCGGCTAGACTTTGGAAGATTCTGGTAGGTTTCTCGTAAGAAAGCCGTGATTTCAAATAGTAAAACGCACGCAACCATTCTTAGAGCTCTGGGGCACTCTGCGCCAAGCGTTCGTCCAGGAATACGGATACTGGCTGTTGATATAAAGTTTAAATTACAACTCTACACGATTAACCAATTACTTTTTTTCATAAAAGACATAAACAAAAGTGTCATTGATAAAGTAGCAATTTAGGGCATTGAATAGACAATTTATAATCTCGAAAATTTAAACCAGTACATTTTTTGGGTAATAAAATTAGGCAGACTTTTAATACATATTAGTAAAAACATAAACACAGAAAAATTAAAATTTAATGGTTGCTGAATAAGCCAATACGTACCCTCGTCCAGGAAGTCTTCTTCTTCATCTTGCTGCAATAACTCCCTCTGCCCCTCTGGGTCGTTGACCATGTTAATTACCGCATCAATGTGTTTTTTATCTTCAACCAGCATTTCTTCAAGTCTATTACCTATAGCCTGAAATGTTTATTAACAGTTAAATAATAGTTTCTTAATTATGTACATGATATGAGGCCGTCAGCGCAAAAGTGACCTAACCTTAAAACAATAACTATGGAGGTTAAGCCACTTTTGCGCTGACGGCCTCATATCATATGAGCTTTGTACTTAATAGCATGAGGATCGTGTAGCAATACTACTTACTTCAGCCCACTGGTAAAACAATTTTCCTGCTAGGCGTCGCTTTAGTTGCGGACTCGAAGACACTGTAATAATTGCCAAAATATAAGTAAAAGTTTATTTGACCACTTTAAAATTATAATAGCCCATAAATATTTTATACTTACAAGAACTTTTTGTCATATTCGACTTAAGCCAATATGGCCACTGTCCTTTATTACAGTTGTGCACCAAATGTGCGCACTCCAAAAGCACGCACGCTCTCCCTACTACAACTGTATGTGGCTGAAAACGTAATACATGTTATATAAATAAGATAATTTATAAATAGAATAGTTAAATGATTTGTCGCTGGCATAATGTTTTACTTCCATTGATTTTAACAATAAAATTATATTCAACAGAATTCGAAAAAAAGATGTAGATCTTTTAAATCGATCTAAGAACTATTGCAACTGTTTTTTTTTGTATTAAACATGTTATGTAGCCAACTCACGATATCATATTCTACGTAAGTCTAAGAAGGTTACAATAATAAACTAAAAACAGACGAGGTCAAGTAGCCCGGCCATGAAAAGCGCATCAGGCGTGGCTCCGGGCTGCGTGGCGTCCAGCAGGAACGACAGGCGCGCCAGCCCCGCGTACAGCGGCGCCGCCGCCACCAGCCGCCGCCTCTTCAGTACCACCACCTCGGCCTCGCCGCACCCCCACCCGCCCTCCGCCGATCCGCGCCGCGATAGGTCTATGGAGACACACATGTACACATAAAATAAAATAAAAACATTTTTATTCTTCATAAAGTATTTGTATACACTCGATGAACGTCGAAAACACAGTACATCGGCTTTAGGCGCCCCTTTGGCTAAGGTAGGCCGGGAGAAAAAATCCGGCGGAAAAAAACTCTCGACATTCCTTTAAAATCAATCATACACACATTAAAGCCTTACACACGAGACTTCTTAACGTGAAACGCGCCGAGCCACCAAAAGTATATATTATACACTATACAAATTATGTGTGGATTGTGCGTGGAATTCAAAAATCATATTATGCTCGCCGCGCTATGTGTGTGTTGTAATGTCATAGTGAATAATGCCCTACGCTCTGCGACCATGAGTAGTTGCAACACCACTACCTCCACCTCACTGTACCCCAAGCTAGCACTTAAATCAATTAAAATTAAAATTTGACTAACATCCACCAGGCGTTTCCTCTATACTGCCATCTCTCTTCTTTCCTATTCTCTTCAGTCCTATTCTGTTTAATCTGTCTTCTACCCTCTTGCGGGCTCTGTAACAACAATAACGTATTGATTAAGTAGCAATAGTATTTTGTGTTTACTCTTTTTTTATTTTGATTTAAAATAATAATGACATTACATAAATAAACTAATAGGGTATATTACGTCACAGGCAAGATTTACATTGACATAAAAATTCAAAACAAAGTTAACATTAAGCTTGTAAGACGTTGCTTGTAGTGGTTACTATGCCGGTTCAACATTCGAAGGGTCCTGGATTCGATTCCCGGCAGGGCAGGTATACAAATGATGAATTTTTATTTCTGTTCTCGGTCTGGGTGTTTGTGTAATTGTGTTTGTATGTGTCCATGGCGCCCACGACACAGTGAATCCCAGTGTGGGGATGTGAGTGTAAAGCATTATTATCATTATATATATTCTTTTTTATTTCTCTCCTATTGGAGGTATTACATCTCTCACACGGGCCAGAGACAAGTGTGCGAGTGAATGATTATTTAATTAATTGGCTTATTAAAAAATTTTCGGACTATTCTACAAGTGTTAAGTATACATGCTTTCTTTATTATTATTATTATTTAATGTAACACACCTGTTCAATGTATATCCCACCCGTCGTTTGACGTGCACGGGGCGGTGGGGGACGCTGGGCGGCTGCACGGGGCGCGCCAGCGACATCATGCTGCCCGACATCGGCAGCGACTCGCCGGAACCGCCGCCATTGCGCGCCAGCATCGCACTACCACGCGGCTTTTGACGGAACCAGTTCACTGAAAACAAATACAATACTTAATTTCATTTTGATGCGGTGTGCAGTGTAGTAGTTACCATGCCGGTCCAACTTTCAAAGTCCTGGATTCGATTACTAGTAAGGCCAAAGTTTCAATGATGGAATGTCTCGATAGAACGCGTACTCAATACGCGAAATTAGGGTTACAACGAGAAAACCTTTTGCAAATTAAAAATACAATAAATGCTATAAATAAATATGAGTACCTTCTACATTTCCAGAAAATTATATAAAAATTCATTGAGCGGTATCGGAGCCACAGACAGGCACACCAATTTGATTTTTTAGTAAGATAACAGTAATTCATGGCCACAGTAACTTAAAAGTGATATCTTACCAATCCCACTGATGTGTAACTTGGAAGGCATCGACTTGGAATGCGATATCTTGTGATGCGGAGTGATGTCAGCGGAAGACGCCGACGGTATGGTTCGTTCGGACTGTCTCGGAGTGAGCTGGTAACGACGAGTTCGTACTGACAGTGGCGATTGACTTGCTGATTCGTCACCCGCTTCAGTCTCCAACAGGCTCTGCAACAAATACATTTAAAAAAAAATAAATCATATATCTTTAAACGAGTAATTCTTGTATATACTCGTATAGGTAATTTTTGAATTTATAATGTTCAGAAAGACATCTAGTGATAATAACATTATTAAGAAGACAGACATGCAACAGACGCCGCAGAGGACTTTATTTTACGTGATAAAAATTTATTAAGCGTGTTTATACCACGTCCTTTTTCATTTCTGGTTCAATATTTATTTTCTATGAGCTGGTATGACTATTTAGTAGCTTCCTGTCAAATACAGGTTGTAAAGGTTTGTGTCAAAAAGTATTAGAGAAAACAAAAATAAAGTGCAAATTATAGAATTTTGTCTTTGGTAAGTGATTACATGTGCTCCAGTGGAGGAGGTGCTTCTCTTCTTGAAAGTGAATTTCTTGTGAGTGGCGCGGTCGTCGGGTGCGCAGCCCGAGTCCGCGCCCGTGTCGGAGCCGCGCTCGTCGTCGGTGCCCCGCGGTATGTGCCTGTATAAACAATGGGAACAAACACAATTCATTTAAAAACTACCAGCAAACCAAAAATATTAAGATTATATCAATCTTCCAATATTATGACAATAACTTGTGTATAAAATATCTAACAAATTATAAGATAACTCAATACATACAATACATAAGTAAGTGTAATACGGTCGTATAAAACAATTAGAAATTAAATTAATTGTCGTTTGTTAGTCTTTATTACTTTACCTGATAACTCTCGTGGTTTGCATATTGGATTCTCTCTGTTGGCTTCCAGGTCTCTCGGCAGTATCCAGAAGGCCGCTTAGAGCAACTACTCTGAACTGACCACCATGAGCTTCGCGAACGTAATTCAGAAGTGTTCGAACTTCCATATAAAGAGCCTAGAAACATGCCATTATATTTCGATATACTTCTGAATATATGTACTACGTATACATACTATTTATTTAGTGAGTTGTGATAGTGTGTTGAAATTGGGTGCGGGTTACGTATTATAAAGATTTTTTTTATCACAATTAAAAAAAACTAATAAAATGATAAATCACATGAATTGAATAGAAGTGTTTTTTTATACAATGAACCACTTACTGTATTATCAAGCATCTTCAACTCTTTATGCATAAGTGCAAATCTGGTGACGAGTACTCGAAAAGTCGACTCTACGATGAAGTTTTCGAGAGCTCGATTTGCATTAGCACCTTGATTAGCGCCAAAATTGTTAGCGTAGGCCGCCTGCAGATGACTTATATCTGGGGACTTTGCGTGACTTCGTTTCTGTTGGTCTAGTGAAATGTTTGACTATTTAAAGAGCTATTATACGCGCTAAATACATTATGTGTTCAGCATTCACAGATGTAAACTATTGCTGTTAAGTTAAAGATGTGATTCTTAAGTTAATAGTTCAATAAGATACTGTATTAAATACAAGAGAAGATAAGCCAAGATAGAATGTTGAGTATAAGGTATGTTGTTTTGATGAACGATATGCCTCAATATAATATCCTTTAGTTAAAGTTGATAAATACAAAGCAAGATGGGCTAACTTACTCATTGGCGACACCATAGTGGCTGGTTCAGCGCAGAATCCAATCGTGGAGTGTAAGTTATCCAAAACTTCTCTTATTGGGGCAAATTTTGTCATATCCATCAGGCGTTGCGTAAACTTTAGTATGGACGCAGACCGCAGTTGCCGCAGGGAGTTCCGCGCTTGTACACGGAGGCATTCCGCTTGCGGGCCGCGTAACGCCGACGTACAGCCGTGGGAACAGCCTAGCTGACGGAGAAGTCTGAAAAGAATTTTTATAAAAATCCAACTACTAAATAGTTTTTAATATTTAAATGAGTAAGTGCGAAGGCTTGGTTTATTGATATGAACTTTGGACAAAGGAAAATTATCTTAAAACCTTAAATCAATGCCAGTGAATGTAAAAATAAAACTAAAAATTAGAGAAAAAAAAACTAATTTAAAAACACGAATGAAATTATTCTAAACAAAATGAAATATTTAATGGGCTTTTAAAATCTTTATTTTTTCTATATGTTTGCAGTTGTATGACTAATACTTGTTGAATAAATTACCTGAGGATTATATGCATGATCATATAGTAAGGACAGTCATAGTTTTCTTCGTCCTTTACCTTTTCTTTGCTTTCACCACTCTCGACATTAGTAGAATCTTGACTTTGCGCACCAGGGATCCCGGAGTCTCTTTCCTATAAAATTTAATTATATTCAATTGCGGTCTATAAAATTTAATCAGTCCGTTCACAATTATTATTATAAATATTATAATTTATATTTTTTACCTTGCTTTCCCTATCTTTATCTTTGCTTGAGAACTCTGCCAAGGGATCGACGGTCTCAGGTCGAGGGTCTTCAGATGAATCCGATTGCCAATTATTATGAACACCAATCTCCATCAAAGTATCCACTAAATTGAGCATCACTTCCATCACACGAATTGTAATGTAAAAACTGTCCATTGTTGATACAGAGTAAACAGCCTGAGAATACAAAAAAAATGTTCAATGTACCAAAAAATAGATAAAATAATAAAAAAATTGCACTTGCAATGTGTTTGATAGTAGTAGTAAGTGTCAATTACCTTGAGAACGACTTGTAAATCGATATCTCCATCTTTTGTAATGTAATGCAAGGAGCCAGGTGCTTCTTGAATTTCTTCTACCACATATGTGATATTAGAATCTGTTTGAGACCGAGTAAGGCTCGGCTTACGTTCAGGAGTCGGTATGTGTTGCGAGCCTTGTATGCTAATCGAATCAATTTGAGATTCCATCGATCCCTGTAATATATGGTTTTAAAGTTACTAAATCAGCAATAAGTTTAGTTAGTACATCTATATTTCTCTTTTACTACAACAATTATTGGTTATTGGTTTAACAGTGGAAATTAAAGAACTAAAAGCAAGCTACATGTTATGTCAAATTGTTTTTTCATTATAAATTCAATATCACTTTTTCGGTAAACTAACACTTCGTTGTATACCAATCCACACTTGAAGTTTGAGATAAAGTATGGCTTCAAAGTCGTTTCTAAAGATACATCTGTTTCTACCCTGCCATAAAACTTTTTGGTAAGGGTTTTTTAATAACAAACTTTTGATGTATATTTTCTTTTCATTTCTTACTTGTCTTGTCTTTGAAAGGTAATCCGGCGAAGGTGTAGGCGTATGTTCCGTCACAGTAATTATTGGATTTTTCTTTTTCTGTACATTTGCTGGCATCACATTCACCACGCCGTGAGCTCTTTCAGTCTTGATTTCCCCTATGTACCTGTAAATGTTAATTTATCTATATAATCAACGTTAGAGCCTCGTCGTTCATTTACTTTATTGCCTTTATTTGGTTAACAAGTGTAATTTTAACTTTAAACACGTGAGTTATAGAAGATATTTAAAACTGTAATAAGTTGTTAAATAAAAAAATTGGATTAATTTTTCATCGTATTACTATTATTATTATCTCTATTTTGACATTTTGATTTTCCATACTATCTTGAACTTGTACTATTAATAACCAAATAAAGACTAATGGGACGCAGTTTCAAGTTTATACTATACATAATTTCTGTACACTTGTGACGTCGGTGGCGCATATTTTATGCCTGTGCATGCAGTCAATTTGTAACAATTATTCCTGGGACATGCTTTAATAGTGAAAATAATTATATAAACGCAACGATTGTACAAATTTTACAAAACTGACTGACTGAATACGGGAATGATTTGGTAATTTTACAGAAAGCATTAAAGTGCCAAATTTGCCTATCGACTACAGTAATACAAAGTTACTCACTCACTAAGTCTATTGACGTACACGACTACAAATGACTTCAGTGAATAACCAGTGTTTAAATGTACTAAAACATATTAATTTCCATAAGAGATGCGTGCTTATTTTAACCAGGTAATGGTTATAGAACCAAGAGTTTACTAATAAATGAAGCTAAGCTTACTTAGCTCACATCGGAATGACAATGAGTTCCTGCTAAATTTAAGACTAGACTATTTACACCAGAAAACTATTAGTCTAGGCGCAAACAAAATGAAGGCGCGTTACTAAGTGATATACCTACATAGTGAATCATCAAACTTGCATCTATGTATCGAAGCGTCTACTTTCCTTTGAATATTACATATCAACTTACCCATTGGATGCTAGCTCATCAATCAAACAGCTAGCGACCCGTATTGTTCGTCCAGAATATAAGTGTACGGGATTAAGCGTTTAGAACACGGGAGAAAGAGAAAAAATATATTTTTAAATAGAAAGTCACCGAAGAAATGTGTATGAAAATAAAACCATGCGGTGCCTTAGAATATAAGAAGATTAATTTTGAAAACAAAATTTCCAGGTATGTAAAGTTGAACAAAATTTTTGAAAGAGCGCGCGTGTATTTCATGTTGAAAAATTGAGCTTGTATACTAAAACCTATGCCTAAAAATAAAATGTTTATAATAAGCTATAAGAAATCGAATAATTTTGGAATTCGAAACCTATTATACTCTTTGATACATAATGTAAAACTAAAACTACGAGGATTGAGAAAAATTAAATTTACACATTTTAAACATTATAGAGTATGCTTACCTCAGACTTGGCATACTCTTTCCTTTAATGAGATTGCATTGTAAGGTGTCTCCAGTCAGAATATGCCCCATAGCAGGGAAGTTGCTAGCCAAAGCTGAATTTGGTCTGTCATCTGGATTGTCGAGACTTCTGTGATACTCCTATAATAAGCATTTCATTAGCATTCATATATAACAATTAGATCATTCAAAAAAGCTACAAATTAAAAAAATAAGTACAGATATCATTCTTACTGCAGTATGGAAACTAAATTTATGGTCGTCTTGGCCTATTTTTTCTAAGGCTTTTTCAGATTTGGACAAAAGTTTTGTTTCAACAAAGGCTTTCAAATCGGCCATTTTCATTTTACGTTTAACTTTTTCGCTTGCTCTTCTGGTCATAACGTTTTCTTCTTCAATCTTTGGACTGAAAGGTGCCTCTGTTATCGGTGATATATCTTTTGTTTCAGGTACTTCTATGAAATTCTTTAAGGAGTCACGTTCCTTTACTTCTGGACTCTGATAGATTGATACCTCTATTTTTGGTATAGGTAATGAATTACTTCTTTTTCTTGGTTGAACATGTTTAGATATGTCATCGCAAATATCGCGTAGTCTGAAAAGTATAATAAAAATTGTTCCTTAGGGTTTTTATAAGGTTAGGGTAGAACAGTGACAAGAAAACCTAAACGTTACATATACAAATAATATCTTACCTGTTATATAAATAATGTAAGGCCCAATATACACCTTCCTCTTGCCATTGAGTAGTAAATAGACATCTTAACGTAGCAACATCCAGGAAGGTAGCAGCTGAAACCTAAAAATGCATTGTTTGTTGTACTCCACTTACATACGAGTATAAGTAAAATGAATAACATAAGTATTAACTTACATGGATTTGTTTCGCCGCAGGTGCTTTCTCTGTGGTTGTTGGTGTACTCTTAAGCCCTGGTCCACCCCCACCGCTATCCGTCAATGAATCCTTATCTGAAGAACTAAATAAACAATTTTAGATTTCCAGAAACCATGAAATACTTTTAACGAATTATATATATTTTAAAAAAGTAAAAACACAATCAATTTTTATAAGTCCAATATTAAACAAAGGTTGTCATATAGCACAAACATTAATTATAGCTAATCTTTAAAATGAGGCAGTATCTTTAAAGTCAGACATGACATTGCTACTCTTGAAGACAGTGCAAATTTATATGCAATTTGGCATCTCGTAGCACATCTCTATTTAATCATGAATACCTCACATTAGTAATAAATACCTCATTTTAGTTATTTGAGGCAAAGGCTTGATACCAGGTAGCACAGGCTTAGCAGTGTCAGGCTTTCGCACTTGAAACAAACTAGGGTCTGCTGTATAAACAGTATATGTTCCTTTATTTGCTCCAATATAGTTTTGCTCAGTTGGCAATCGGTAAATAAACTGCAACAATAAAGATTATGGTAGTTACTTATCGGTCAAAATTAGCTTGCTGAGTCTTAATGAATTTCGCCATTCTGGATTATACTGAATAGCTTCTGTAAGACTTATTTAACTAATAATATAGAAAAATTTACTGAATAGTTTATAGTATAAAGAGTATTTTGTTAGTTTCTCAAAGCCTGATATTTACCACATGTTCTTCTTCTGTGCTAGAACTTTCTTCTGGGATTGTTTCCGGGAAGATTGTATCTTTTGGTGATGAGATCCAAGGCTCTTCTTCTGTACTGGCTTGTTTGGATGGGGCCTCAGATTGGGAGGCAGAAACATGTTGGCTTGGGGGGCTAGTGCTTACACATCCCTCTTCTTTTGATGGTTTACCTTGAATTTTTTTATTGATACTCAATTTTTTTAAAGCCAAATTTACATTGCTGTACTTAATTCGGATTGTTAAAAATTTCACCTATTATTGTAATGTACGCTAAATAAGGATAATAAAAATAGTTAATCAAAAAGTTGACAAACAATGAATACATTAATAAAATAGCATATATTACACTAAAAGTAAAGCTTGAATTGAAGAGAATAGAAGTAACTACAAAATTGATAAGGAAGATTACTTTTTGCCAACTTACGCCCTATAAAGATATCTCCTGCCTGATGTCTTTTAGAATATTTACCCCCAAGTGGCTTTGGTTTAGGCTTTACAAGTGTGGTGAAGCAGGCAGCATCTGGATGTCGGAATTCCCATAATGCTTGCCACATCTTTAGCCCATTTTCTAATCGGTAGTTATTTGTAAAATCTGACTCTTTTAGATGATGAGAAATTGGTGCAAAGAGGAAAACAAATAACTGTAAAAGACAAGTTAATTGTTAATTATGCAAATAGTTTATAAACTCTTCATAATAATATGCAAACATAAGATGTTATATAAATAATTATACATACAGTCATTGTTGGAATAGAGAACAAGTAGTAAAATGGATTAGAAAAAAACTTTTCATTATCATAATCACTGTCAGCACATTCATCTGAGGCATCCAAGAGGATCCAGTGTAAGGTATACAGAAGTTTAGTTTCGACATTTCCCAGAGATTGCATATTGTCCTTTACTCTATAAATCAAAAATGTTAAACAATTAATAAATTTGTTTGAATTTCACTGATACACTGTGCTAATTTTATAGAAACAGGGAATCTTCTACCAATAGTCGGCAACTTATTTAGGGAAATAGTAATGCAATGGTCACCCCTGAAAGATAAGAAATAATTTCTAATAACAATGCTTTGATTCGGATTTAACTACACTGGGAGACGAAAATTACTGCCCTAATGAGACGATGTGGAAAAACTACTGGATAGATTTATTATGAAATAGTTCTCCTACAATAAATACATCTACAGCAGTTATTTCTGTGTAAAATCAACTATTATCAGCATGTTTCACCAGCTGCATTAGACAAGTTTAAATTAGACAGTTGTTTAATTAAAGTTTGATATTTTTATATTTAAATTGCTGTTATTATACAATATGTAAAGGAATATAATTGACAACTCTTGTTATTTTCATCGTCACGGTAACATGTATAAAACCGGGCACTCATAAGTACATTGTAAAGTGGGGGTCACACCACACAATACTTTAACTAAACAATTCAGCACAAGTTAGTATATGTTAACTACAATTTTTCAACTATTTGATTGTTCCGAGCCCAAAAGAGATTTCTTTTGTATGATATACAAAAGACTAATAAGGGCAGAAAAAACATTCAACCTATAGGTAGAAAATATTAAAATTACCTGTTGTGTAGCAGAGCAGCCAGAGCATGCATCACATGAGGTAAGGCAGATTGTATTAGACGCCATCGTGGTATTGCCTCGATAGCTTCCGAAAGACTGATGGAGAGTCCAAAGCGCAGATTCTGTACCAGGACTTTCTCGAAGGACTGTAATATTGTAAATATATTGTATCCAATCCATTAAAACAACAAATAATGTTTTTTATTGTACATAATGTACGTTAGGTATATAAATAAAAATAAAAAATAAGGCGAGAATCGGAGAGTAACATATTGTTTTCTTCAAGGCAATATTTGTGTTGACAGTATAGAACCGAAGAAGCTTTCTTTTAATATTAAGTAAGTAGGTACCTATCTAAAACTATGTTACGTAAATAGTAATTTTAAATTATAGTTTTTATTACCTTGCATGCTTCTTTTAGTTCCTTCGCGTGTAATGAAAGAAGAAAGTTTATTATTTAGTACATACATTTGGTAATCAAGAGTATAAAGTTGTATATACGATGTTTAAGTGAGAAATATTTACTTATATATTTCTTACTATAACAGAAAACACTAAGAATATAAATAAGCACTGATTTGTTTGTCTTGTAGTTATAAATTTTATTAAATAGGCATTTGATTATTTATATTTTGATAATATGTAATGATTAGATTAGATTTTAAGCTGCAGTCAGCTGTCAGCCGTCACAATGACAGTATTGACAGTGGTATGGCAGTTATCTGTGACAGCACTGACAGCAGACAGCTGATGAGCTGCTGACCTAAAAAGAGACCACAATGAGAATGACGAAAGAAAGGTATGCATAGGTACTATCATCTCAATGAGAGACATCCATAATTATAAGAATTAAAAAAAAAACTAGAAACCTAATTTTTTTTAATTTACATTTTAATTTCTTTCGAATCAGCTAAATAATTAAATACCTACCTAATCAGCCAATTAACACAGAGACTTATATATAGGTATATAAAAAAATTCAAAAGAACGACAGTAAGTAGGTAGTAGATACCTATAACTACTGAAATACGGTTGACTTGACATACACACCTATGTTTTTTTTTATTTAGCCCAATTTACTTTTATTGAAAATTTAAATAGGGGGGTTTGTCGATTTCGTCGATAAAAGAATTACCTATGATCTAAATGGGTGCTAAATTCCGTAAACAACTCTGAAATTTATTTTTACACTTATTATCTGTCATACCTACCTAACATAAAACACGGCTGCATCGTCATAATAATATGCTTGAAATTTAGCTAGTTACCCATCAATAGGTGTCTAGGTATATTCTTTTCTACATTCACTTTACTCAGTACATAATCAAGTAGTATGTACCTAAGTAGGTAATATAGGAACCATAAGGCTAGTGAGGTAGGAATAGAATACCTATCTAAAATACATATTCCTTCGTAACTGTCCTACATTTCCTAGCTTCAGCATCTTAAAAGCGAAAAGTTTAATAGATATAAGTTTACGTACCTATACCTAAAGCGTACCTACTTCATAATTATATTGTGTCATGCATGCTTTACCTAAAAACAAGCAAAAGCTTTCTACAAACTTACATGATGTCCTGGAGCACGTTGACAGAACTGCGTGTTTCAAACAAATAATTGTGATGCGTTAGATATTTACAAAAAGCGAAACACATAAGTAGGTACCTATTTAAATACGTACCTACTAATAGATTTTTCAACAAATCTTATTTGCAACCTTATTATCAAGCCAACGTTTTACGATAAATACCGTAAATGGCTTATGTAGGTATTTACATGTGGGTGCGCAGTCACATACCTATGCGATGGAAAACATCAACGAACAAAAGTGCTTGGGTGTTCTGTTGCGACAAATATAAATTTGTTTACAAACTTTAAATTAATATTCATATCGTTATTATACTCTCTTTCAGAATACATAATATAAGCACCAATAACGTTTAAATACGTACTCAGTACCTATCAACATTCAGAGTACCTATACGGGTGTAAGATTGTTTTTTCAAATCCCACAGATAACTTTGCCACAGCGTTTATTTAAAGCTTTGCTTAGGTATATAAGTAAATATTAAATAAAACTCACCATGCAAGCTGCATCGTGGACCTTGCCAAGCCTGGGGCGAACGAATGGCGTAATTTGTCGCCATAAGAATATTTGCACTGGTATTGGAACAACTTCTTCGTTGTTGGCATCATCTTCAGACATCTCTTTCAATTTCATCTTTCAGGGTTCAGGGGTACATTTCCAAACCTGACCGAATCCAAAAGTTTTAATATAGAAATACCTAGGTAGGTCATTGAAATACTACTCGTTATTTTTTCGTTCTCGTTTCGTTTCTCGTTGTAGTTTTTTTTATTAAGAGTTGTGTGTAGGTGTTCATAATATGAAAGTGAAAATTAGAATAATTTACGAACACATCGTGTGAAATTTATACTGTGTTCTAAAGTTACAAAAGTAATTCCCCTGGTAACAATGTACCTAATTAAACAGCTAGTTTTAAAGTTACGTAACCGCCTAATTACTTACCGATAGAAACTACGTTTCATCCATAATTTTAGGGGCCATGACTAGAGCGAAATTGTAACTGATACTTTAATTAGTAGTCGCGTCATTCAGGTACGAAATACGATGTTTATATTTAACGTTAAACGATCCTGAATGATATAGAAAGTTCCGGGTAAGCTGAGGGCTGAAACGCGCGGTTACCCTGAGGCTCAACTGAGAGTGAGCCTTTGCGCATTCCGACCGAGACAAATACATAGGGTTTGCGCTTTTGTGTCATAAACTCAGTGTGATACAAGCTCAAAGTTTGCTTATGATGGGTTTATTCTAGTTTGTTCTTTTTATATATTTAAGTGTAAATTACAATTTCATGTAAAAATCTTTTCCTGTTATGCTCTACATAATGGCATTAAACCCTTTCTTTGTTTTTTGAATCAAATTTTAATTATTGTCTTATCCATGGACAATGGAACTTTATGTACCTTTTAAAAAAATAACCTACTTGAATAAATTGATACCTATTTATTAAATACAATACGAAATGTACAGAGTGTACATACAACATAGTTTCATATTTAAACTTAGTGAACTAGATCGATTGAGATAAACAGGCAGCGGCACCCCTAAAAGGCTTTCATTGATCTGTACGCGCAGACTCCGTTACGGAGAGGTCAGCTCACCGTTGTTATGGAAACAGCAGCTCTGCGATACAGCCTCTTGTTCACTAAGACTAATATTTCTTATATCATTCTTTTTTTAGTTAAATAAAGGCGGTTACTGGAATACTTTAGTTTTGGTATTATGAAATATAACATAACTAGTTGACCTGGCGAACTTCGTACCGCCTAAGAACCAGTAAATGTTGTGTTAAC
>DWQK01001523.1:0-15411 GCA_018231225.1 Noctuana stator
TGTCTGATAGCTACATTAATGAGGAAGGTTATAGGCTATCAAGCGTTACGTCACAATTCTTAAAGCGGGTGAAACCGTGTGACACAGCTAGTTAAATATAAACAGATTAAAAAAACAGGTACCTTACTCTCTTCCATGTGCCCTTTGTTCTTCCTACGCATTATGCCATTACTCATCATAGTAATTAGACAGTCGATAGAACAATGCAATGTCAATAATTTATTACACCAGTGAATCTAATTAAAATATTTCAAGTGACATTGATCATGAGGACGAGTAATCCGAACGCGTGCTTCCCGCGCTATCAAAAGTAAATTGTTTAACGTTCTGATTTTAGGCAATAGTTAATGTTTATGATTTATCTCTAAAAAATTCTTGGACGAAACTTCCTTACGAAAAAGTACTTCATAAGATTTTATAAGGTATAATTTATCCGAAATAGCTGTAAATCTTGCAAAAATCTGATATTTTGAAAACGTTCAACATTTTACAAATTGACCTATGTTGACGAGTAGGTACAGTAAATCTTTGTAGGGCAGTGCAAGGACGAATATCCGAACACGTCCGTTCCCGCGCTGTCAACCTGACACTTAAATAATTAAAGGCGGGAAAGAAGAAAAGATGGCGGATCTTGCACAAATATTTTACTTTTATTATCACGTAAATGAATTGTATAGACGTCGTTAAGGGTGATTTATTTCGTTGTTAATTTTATTTAATGCCATATTGTAGATGCCGGCGAGTTGATCTTCTTCCTTGTTTTAATGCTTGTTTATCCTGACAATTGTGAGACGAATTATTTTGACCTTTAGGAATGGAAAAGGCTGGTTAAATTGTTTTAAATGAACAAATTTTTGTTATGAGGCCACCATTATTTTCTGTTGGCATGCAACTTACTTCATTTAAATTAAATAGAAATGTTTCCGGAAGCAAAAAAGAACAAAAAAAAACGTAGTGTAGTATACATTTTTTTTTTTCTCTTTGGAATGGCGTCGCGGCCGTTCGGTCATTCTGCCAATGACAAATTTCATAATTAACGCCGATACAAACTCATCAATTACACGACATGAAAATCATCACCCGGCAGGTTCTATAATTGGGCCAATTAAAGGGAGTATGATGCATCGACCACACTGGCTCGCCCTCAAATTTCATTAGTTCGCAATAAACATAAAAGTTAAAGTTTATTGACATTACTTCTGAGGACCGAAGAAAATTAAAACATGAAGGAACTTGTTTTAATTAATATTGAGAAGCTGAAGCTATTAATGAGCCTTTTAAGGTCCTTAAAACGATACTACGAAATGTATCGAAGTTCGGCCAATATACCTAAGAGCTTAAAAAACAAAAGTAAACTAATATTTAATCGGTGACAAAATTGTCTAATCAATAGTGTTGCCAATCTAACACACGATGCCGAGATAATTATGGTCTACTCAGTAAGCTATAGTGATATGATTTCATTTTTAATCTTTAATCAGGTTTAGTCTATGCCACAGTTTTCGAATTTTAACGATGAATTCCGAAGGAAGATCACTGATGTGGATCGGAGTATGAGTAGGCTAAAGTTTGTTGTTTATCGTTTATAAGTAGCAAACGAGCATGCAGGCCACCTGTTGTTAGTCACTGCAACCCATGGGCATCCACGGCCAACCTCAAATAACAGAGGCAGTTGAAGGCAATAATGCAGCCCTTACCAGGTCACCGAGGCCATATTTATATGCCATCAAAATTACTTCACGTCTCAGATGAGGGAAATTAATACATAATTTACGCCTCGTGACCAATAAATATTGCATTACTAGCTGTGCCCACGGTTTTACCCGCGATAATAAAAGCAACATAACGGTTGATAGCCGGTTCCTCGATAAATGGACTAAGTATTATTAAACTAAAATAATTTTTCAAATCGGTCCAGTAATCCCTGAGAATAGCGCGTTTAAACAAACAATCAAACAAACAAACTTCAGCTTTATATTATTAGTATAGATAGGAAAGCTCACCAATAAAATATGTCTGTCTAATGAAGATAGGTAATTAGATAAATATGAAATGTTATTGTTGAATGTGCGCGGCAACTGAAGTAATTTTTTTCGTAACACGAGCTATAATTATTCAAATGTAATATGTAAGAATTATTTACGTGTATACGTATTATTAAATTAATCGACGGATCGGCATGCTAACCACTGCACTGTACCTACTGTCGCTTATAAATAAAACCCTATAAAAAGTTCTCATGTCACTTTGCGACGATTCTGGTTTTATTTCGATTGTGAATAAATCTTGTAGTCTTCACGTATGTACTTATAAGGATTAACGATGCCTCTTTGTAACATATACAGGTTTAATTGTCTCTTTATGAATCGCAATAAGATATTCCAATTACTGAGTTTGATCTCTGTGGTACTGCCGACTTCAAAAACAAGAAGGTTTTATGTTCGGCTGTATCTAATCTATGTCTTTTCCCTTTTTTATCTATGTTCACAGACAACTCCATCGACCGATGGTTTTTTTTTATATGAAGTTGGTCTTTTAATAGGTAGTATAGATACCTAGTGTATTAAATTAAAACACCAGTCTCTCGGCGTAGATAATATTTTTTACTGTTACAGATATACACTTTATTACACAAAAAATATTTATTGTCTATGCCGAGAGTCTGGTCCTTTAATACAAATAGAAAAAGGAAGAATTAGATAAAAAATTAATTACGAAAATATTAGATCGCTTGCGATTCACACTACCAGCCAGTTCCGCTATGTCTACTCCCGAAGATAGGTACTTTATATGAAAACTTATAATAAATTTCATTATAATTATAACTAATATTAAAGTACAGATTAAAAATAATAATTCAGTTAAGCTTATTAGTCTTTTTTAATTTAGTACTTTCCCATTTAACAGAAACAATACGGATGCCCATTCCATAGGAAATTAATAATAATAAGTGGCGGGAAAATTAAATGTCAAGTGCGCCCACCATATTGTTATTTTCGTTTTTGGAATATCAGGTGCAAGCAATGGTTTTCATATGTCAATGCCAATGTTGATGATATTTTATACATTTTATTATAAATAATTATTTAATAATTGCATTGTTTTTAAAATTATCTGGGCTATAAATCACTTTACCTAGATTACAATAGTGTTAAATGACTTTATTGACTCATTTGTCATTACTGACATAGTACTGATAAGCAGTAAGTAGATACTTACCATAAATTAAATATTGTCCCATTAACGTCGTGATGCTGGCTAAATAAGAACAAAAAGGAAGTGCCGAGATAACAGATTTATTACAGCAATTTTATATCAGTTTCTGTGTGACTTCCGACCGTGAAATAATAGCGAAACGCTCAAATTTTAGATTTTAGATTTAATACAGGCCAATATGTTCCCCTTCACCCTTGTTAAAAATACTTAAAAGTTTAACGAGACATTTTTTTATTCTTATCCGAAGTTTTTTAAAATATGGCTACTTCATTCGAAATACAAAACTTAATAGCAATGACATGTTACGCTTAAAAAAATAAGTTATACCATTATGATTTTGTTAAAAGAGTTTAAGAACAAATAGCGTTCTACTTTAATACATTTTTAAATTCCGAATCATTTCATTTATTACCTACACTCTTCCTTATTGTAACAACTTTGTTGCAACAAAAACCAAAAATACATAATCATTTCGTTTACAGTAACAATGCACGCCCGAAACACCATTAACAAGTGTGAAATGCGATAAAAACGCAATAAAATCGCCATATTCAGTTAGGTGTAAGCTACACGCTAAGTGCTCATTATTTACTTAAATCGAATATGTTATGATAATGTTTCCTCTGCGTTTACGAATAGGACTTGTTTTTAATATAACAATTACAGTTGTCTTGTCAATGTCAATTTAACTTTTTGGAGAAGAAAAGGGCTCCCAAACTGATCTAGGATCCAGAGGTCCGCTGGGTATTCAACAGGGGTCTACGTAATAGCTTCAAGCTTAAATAATAAAAAGTTAAACCTTAAAAATATACTAGCAGAATTTATTATATAATTTTCTAACTTCAACCATACAATGTCTTTCTAAATCTATATTAATTTTCCCGCCTTTTCTCCCTCGTCCCTCTGACATTAGTAGGTACACACCTGCCATCTTACTACTTTTTTAATAATAATATATTGTTTTCTATATAAATGTTATTAACTACGTTTTTGAAGCATGAATAAAATTCATTAGATCCAATTCGAAATACAAAATAGCAAATGGCACAATGGAACTTGTTATTAACGACGCGAAATGTTAAATTTAAAAAAAACGCGGAAGAATTAAAAAATGAAAATATTATAAATAGAAACTAAACGAACATTTTTTTTTGTTGATAAAAAGCTTTATTTCAAATAAATAATTACAGCTTCGTATTATAAATACAAAGATCAGAATTGTTTTTAGGCAAAAGTTTAAAAACAACACAATTTAAAAAAAAATATTTAATTTCCATAGATATTCTTATTGTCTCGTATATAGGTGTAAAAATATTTATCCAAACGTCCTTGGGAAGGGAAGTCAATTTAAATTTCGTTTCATCCAAGAATTCTAGCAAACATATTTTTTTTTTAATCCTGTATACTACAAAACACAATTAATAATAATTGTAACACGCAAATTAAATATATCACAGATAAAATTAAAATTCTACGAGTTACTAAGTAACATAACAAAATTACAATCGGAATAATATGTGCTAAATTGATTTGTACGTGTTATTTGTAATGGCGAAAGGAGCTCATGCCACCCTCAGAGCTGATGGACTGGCAACCTTCTAAAAATAGTGGGAAGCAACTGGATTCAGAGGGTATAGGACCGGATGGGACTGACAACTAGAGTAGGCAAATGCCCTGCAGTGAGCGTCTAAAGACTGATAAATAGATTGATTGTTGCTTTATGCAAATAAAGTTATTGTTTGTGGCATGCATGGGACACATGGGATGCATGCGTACCGAGGAGGGAACCTGGGGGGGAGGTGGCAGGAGCTTAAATATCATGTTCCTAAATAACCTTTTTGGCATATGGTGTGAAATCCTTATATTAAAAAAAATATATTTAATTTAACTTCCTATGTACGAGTAGGAGTATTTTTTTACTACTGTTCCAATCTAAGAGTTAGCTGTTTTTAACACTTTATTCCGATTCTAAGTCAGTTACGAGTATTACGACGTACACAATAGTGAAAACATCAACTTGAGTATATCCTAAACATTTATAGATTCATCAAAAATAGTACAACTAGTAGTATAGAGTGAAATTATGTATATAGCCTTAACTATGTACAAAAAAACAGGATAAATAATATAAATCATTAAAGTAAAGAGTTAAATACAATAAAATATATTTAAAATAATAGTTGTCATTACTAAAAAATAAAAATTAAACTGAAACTAATCAGAGAAGTTGCCATCAAACCGAAACTTCCTTGGTTTGTGGTATTTATATTTAACATAAATTTAAAGTTTGAGTACCGTAGAGCATGCATCAGGCATTTTACGTTTGATAGACATTATAGGCTCAGTTATTGTACATATTTATGTATATACCTCGTAGTTTAATGAATGTTTTGACAGGTGTCAATGTCCAACGTCAACTCAATGGTCGAACAAAACCAGTGGGCTTAATACGAGTTTTGACAGTTAAGAAAAACACAATCGAGCTATCTATCACGCCATACATTGCCAACCGCGTACAGTACAAAGTTGCATTTCAATAAGAAAACGAGCAATGAACACAGTACACTTTTGGTTCTCGCCGTACTCACTAGGGGCGCTGCTGGTCGATGTATGGGCCAAACCGAAACCAAATCAGTTTACAGTAAACTGTTAAAACCCGTTTGGTCTTCGGTTACTAATAAACTAGAGAAAAATAATGAGCTTTAAGTCAGCCATAGTTGCTCCAATTCAATGGACTTGAAGTTACTTCCAATTTCATCATTGCTAAGCATCTTAGCCCGAAATATTTTACCTTATCAGTCGAATTTCCATCATACTTTAGAACTCCCTGTATATATACTTATATATTTTTTAATCAAACGTTTCCTATAAACCTCTGCCTGAAGCAATGCAGTTCAGTGATAGCGGAAATAAATTAATTATTTTCTGTGCAAATAAATTATTTTCATTCATATAACGCTTCACACTCATAGCCCCACACTAGATTCCCTGTGACGTGAGCGCCATGGACACATACAAACAGAAATACACAAATACCCAGACCGGGAACAGAAATCTAAATTCATCATTTAAAATTCTGCCCCGCCGGAGATAGAACCCGGGACCCTTCAAATAGTGTACTGGCGTGGTGACCATTACACCATGCCGGTCGTCGTTTTTATTTATTTTAAATGTATCCTTATGAATTTGATTTAACTGTTAATCTTCATTGCTTTAGACGGAGTTTTATTTCCGAACATCAAGATTGTAGGCACTTCCAATACAGGGTGTTTTAAATTCTATCCAAAATTTTTTAACATCTCAACCTTTTAAATTCTTATCCAAATTCGCATTAACTTTTAGTTCAACAATTTAATTATTTTAAAATAAAGAAATTTTAATTCTTTATAAAAATATAATTTAAAAATTTAGATAATAAAAATAAATAAAATTAAAATAGTAAAAGATCGACTTAACTCGAATCACCAGTAAATTTGCCTTGAAGGGGCTCCATTACTATCCTACGTCTAGATTCACTTGATAATCTACACATACACGTGCACATTCTGTGTATTTATTCATAAAAGTGCGTGAAATTACTTTTGGCCTTCCATACGTAACCCATCAAATTACAACTTAATACTTTTTCCTACATACCAAAAGAAAGAACGTAAAAAAGTAATTGGAAAGAGAATTTTAAACAGAAATATTTTTCCAATTAAAATTAATAATTAAACCGAAATAATTAAAACAAAAGAAAACATTAATAAAACAACATCAAAAGTTGACTTACACGCTAAATTTCTCTTAAAGAGAATCATAACACTGATAATAGGTTACTTCACGTTCATATTACGTCATAATACTGATATAAGAGAAACATCCGTCATAATAAAACACTAAAAAGCCGCCCCACAGCGATCAATTTGAACGAGTGATTTAGGAACCACGACGGACTTACAATTTGATCTAACATCGAGTTCTCACAACACTTACTAAACATTTATAATTAATATTTTAAGCCTGACAGGAAATTTAATAGATAAAAAGACATATTATGAGATGTGTCTTTATTCCAAAATTGTGAGTGTCAATTGCCGTGACTAGTGTAGTGTCATTACGATACTAAAAAGGAATTTTAGTATCGTAATAAAATGATTGTATACAAGGCGATATTATTTATTTTTGATTTAAAAAATATCTTTTTATATTCAATAAGAAAGCCAAACAGAAAGAAAGTTTATTTAAAAGAAGTAAAACTGCAACACAGAATATAAAAACCTATTACAAATACTAAACAATTTCAAAGATTAATTCATGAACCGGAACATAGGCACATCATAAAGGGTTCGCTTCAAAATGGTACTTCCTTAAATTCTCGCAATTAATAACATAACCCTTTGTATTTTGTCTGTTTAAAATTGAATTTTATTTATGACAAGTTCGATTTTCATTTATTTCACTTTCTAATGCAGCAGCAATTGAGACAAAAGTGACACATCTCCAATTTCCGGTCAGACTTCAGTTGCTTATGACTAAAAAATTTCAAAAGGTATACAATACATGCATAAATAATAATTATTTGTGGCCATACGAAAACTGGCCTTGATTGATACACCAATTTGACGTAATGTAAAGTTGTTATGAGACAATTCATGTATTGTCGTTATTTAGCAATGTGCCTTTTTGGTGATTCTAAAGAAGCCACGCTAATGTTACTCCTAAAAGGGCCATTACTTATTTCAAATTTATTGCGCAACAATTTGTGTCCGTTAACGAGCCAATGATAAGAAATACAAACATTTTTAACTTTTTTGTGAATGATTTTTCTACCTTATTTTCGTTTTTAATGATAAAATTACTTATTGTATCGTCCTGTAGCTTTTGTTTTGTGCCAGCTGCAAACTTACTTGTTTAAGTACATTTTTCGTTACGCCGTTGCTCAATTCATAAGAGCTTAGGTATCTAGTAGAAAAAAATTTATCTTTCGCTCTTAAGTTTTCTTTGTAATTTTTTTTTCAGCTGATGTATAAAAATGCTAGTTTATACCGCCTTATAATTATTATAATGTATTAGTTACTGTTATGTAATAAAATTATGAATAATACGAGTATTATTGAAGGAATAGGTAATTCGTATAGTCTTGAGGTAGGATCATAAAATTTTGATATGAAAATATTACGTTTAAAATATAAAATAGAGTATAACTTCCAGCAGAAATACTGTGGGTAGACACAGATAAAAATTGTGAGTAGTTGGAGAATAGACGATAAAAATAAGAGTAGGACTTGTTGAAAAATTAATAACTTTAGTTATACGAAGAGAGGACGATGAAAACATACTTAGATAGATAGATGTAGTATAATATAATACAAAATAAATATTTTATATGAATTGTGAAATAAATAAATAATGCCTTTATTTATTTAAATATGCATGGTAGTCATCTATTCAAAGGATTTCTAGATGACAGTTTAATTGACTTCGGGTGTGTTCGGGTATCGTGTTACGCACAGAAATTTATTTAAAAGTTGTAACTGTCAAACGCATAGAAAACTATGTTACAGATCCACCAAAAAAAAACTTTGGCCGAAAATACAGATTAATTAAAACGTGTACATACAAAATCTCAATTTCCAAATATACTACGAGTAATAATTTTAAATGCCGAACAAAATAAAACTACCGTCATTTCATGCCTCACGCTTTACACCGCCGCGTCCTGCCCGCGAGCACGCTCAGTCGCTTCCTGACCTTGCTGCAGACCGGGTCGTGTGTTTCGGTACAAAACCGATGAAACTGTCGGTATTATCTTAAAGTAGACGTAGGGCTTCAGCACACAGAGAACGAAGTGCATAAAATAGTACGGAACACGACGGTTCGGGATTTTTCCCTCTATGTAGTAAAATGAATACATAAAGAGCGCAGTGGCGACGATAAAAAACAAGTTGTGGCGGCATCTGGAACAAATGAAGACATTTTGTTATATTTTTTTATTATGAAGTAGCAGACGAGTATGCAGGCCACCTGGTGTTATGTCGCCGCCGATCATGGACATCTACATCCAACCTCAAGCAGGCTCGTGTCCTGCCTGAGGTCGCATGTAGTTGCGCTGCTAACCCGGAGGCTGATGGTCGTCTAAGTGTCCCCGGTCGAACCATAAAAGTTCTAACACCTACTAAACTTACTAAAACTAAAATATAAAAAAGCAAACTCGCAGGCGGTTGCTTGTAATACCTAACCATGTAATCATGTTGTACACCTACACATACGAGTAGAATTTTTTATATTTCTTACATTGTTTTTTCATCAAAATAGTATTAAGTTTTTGATATGGTTGAGATACGATTCTCAAGGACGTTTTGCCTAATAAACCCGTGCTACCTCGCAACATATTTTTTATAAATTTAGTTGAAAATTATAATCCTTTGGACTTTGGAATATGTGTTGTCCGTAAAAGAAATTAGAGATTCATAATTACGAGCTACCGTAGATAAACGACTGTCACGTCATGACATTATGGTTTTTGAATTCCCGTTAATTTCAAAGTCCCGGGACACGAGACAGCATACAATCAAAGTCCCGAAAGTCCCGGGACTCGGGACAACTACGAGTAAAATGACGAAAAGTCCCGGGACTTCGAGGCACGACACATCCCAGGACAAGAACCCTACGTGACATGCGTAATGCGTATGTACGAGTATACAAGTAAACTGCGTAACTAAATGGGGGATTGATAATAATAATTATTTTCCTATTCGGATTAATGATTATTATTTTATATTGATAATAATTAGGTATTATTTTCCAGTTCGAAAATTTTTGCTAGCGTTATACCTCTAAGACTAAAATTATGGTTGCCTACAGACTTAAACTGGAATTAGGCATTTATATTTTTGCGACTAAATGATGGTCGTCTTCAAACTTATTAATTTTTCTTATTTCTTACAGATATTATGACAAATATGCAGAAGTTTTCCCGTGAAGCCTTTAAAAACAAATATGGATTAACAAGTTGTTGGTTAGGATTGCATTCGTTTTTTGGTAAGAATTTTTTCACTTTTCATCCAATTTCAAAAAGAGAAGGTTCTCAATTCGGCCGTACTTTTTTAAATTCACAACTTTCGATTGGGTGAACGGATTTTTTATTTAAAATCAGGTGCTTCCTATTTGGTCCCATTTCAATTTTATTGAGTTCTGACACTGGCATCTATGAGCAACCATATAAGGTTCAAATTTGCAAATTTGCATTAAGTAAGGACGCGACAATTTACTTAAATTAATTTATAACCTGACTTAAAAAAAAAATGTATATAACTCTACAACTCCATAATTCCATCAATTCTTATAAAGTATATTTTTTTATTATTACGCTACGCTTACGCTTTATTATCACTGCTAAAAATCTAAAAGGAGATGGCAAAAAATATTAATGCAAATTACCATACCAGTCCAACATTCGAAGGGTCCTGAGTTCGATTCACGGCGGGACAGAAGTTTAAATTTCTGTTCCCGGTCTGGGTGTTTTTCTATGTGTTATTTGTATATGACGACCCGTATGGTGTAGTGGTTACCACGCCAGTCCACCATTCAAAGGGTCCCGGATTCGATCCCCGGCAGTGAAAAAATTTGAATGACGAATTTGAATTTCTGCTTCCGGTCTGGGTGTTTGTGTAATTGTCTTTGTGTGTGTACACGGCACCTACGACACAGGGTAATTCTACTGTAGGACTGTGAGTAAAAAAAATTTATTATAAGTCGGTGAAGAATATTATATTATAGTACTCGTACAACTCACAACTTACTCATAAGACCTTAGGAAGTCAGGTTGGTATTGGAACAAGTCCCTTTGAAAGAGTTGCAATTAAATTTCAATTTCAAGAATCTAATTACAGTAGCGTGCGACCCTATCGCTATTGAAGCAATTACAAAGACATCCTTAGAGAAAGCAGACCTAATGACCTTAGCACGACATTTGATTGGAAATGGATCCGTTTTGGCCACTGGTAAGTAATTTTGCAGTTTTGATCTAGTAGCCAAAACCAAAAATAGGTATTTAATTTGATATTTTTTCGTCAGTAAATATTTGGCGACCACGTCGAAAGTTTTTGGCTCCAACTTTTTCAATGAAAAACCTCATTTTCTTCGTGGATATCTTCGCGCAGCAGAGCCAGCTGATGGTAAAGAGCTTGAAACCAATGTCAGGGGCTGACAATTTCTCGATATGGCCCTACGTTACTAAATATTCAATGGGTTCTGTTTGTCGTAAGTATTTGCCTTTTTCTATCTACTAAGTAGATTATAGCGAAAACAATATATTATCATTTATTAATTTGAAATTACCAATTCTCGTTACTTTATTATTCCTTATAAATGGATCCTTGATTCTGATCACGAGTAGGACAAATATTGACTTTAGATTTGCCAGTTTCGGTGTACTTAATTCTAGTAAAACAGAGAAAACATATAAAATTTGTAAAGTTGTTATAGTTGGAAACGTTTTATATAGCGAAAAAGTATTTTCCAGTTACATCATTAGGCATCAACATGAATACTGAAATGAAGTCAACTCATCCGCTTGTAAAAGCTTTTAACGAATATTGCTTCAATGTATCAGAACGCTTTATGAAGTTTTGGCTACAGTGGGATCCACTTTACAAATGTCTGCCGGCGTATGCTAAAGATGACAAAAACAAAAAACTTATACATGAAATGGTAGATGAGGTATCAAATATTTTTATCAAAACTTTGAGAATACTTATTATATAATTGCTCGTACAGTAGGTACCTTTCAGTTGAGGATAGTAAAACTTCATATCACACAACGCAACCGTACATTTTACAAAAGGATTACAAAATGGAGGACATTCTCAATTAAAAAATGTACTTTAGTTGGTCAAAAGTAAAGGGGCAATCGAAATAAGATATAATTATGTTGTGGCTTCAATTTGATTTTTCTATAGTCAAAGGATATAAGAATGTTTTTAAATATAAGAAGTAAAAATTTAAGAAAATAATTTTTTTTTTTGTATTCAGGTCATAAGAAATAAGAAATTGTCTATAAAACTTAAAAATGGTAACGCAGACAAAGATTCATATCCAAGTAAGTAATGAGCAAATCTTTAAATTCAGTGCCTTTTTACTATAATATTACCTATTTAGATTATCTTTGTTTACGGTAAACTCTGCATACTTCATTCATGTGTTTTCTAAAGATTATTTGGGAAATGCTACAAAAAAATCTTTGCTCTTTTCATATCACCTAAAAATTGTTTACTATTTTATAATTTTACTGAAGTATATTAAAACTCACTAGGAAAAGGTGCTGATTGCATAAGCCTTATTGTAAAATAAGAACTGCCTCCAACATTATGATTATGAAGCGTTGATGATAAAAGAAGGTAAAGCTTACTACATTTTATTTATTTCTGCAGACCATGATAACAGTAATATGAAAACATTCTTAGAACTTCTTTTAATATCATCCGGTGAAGGTGTTGGGTACACTGACACTGAAATACGTGAAGAAATATCAGTGCTCATATTTGCTGGAACTGACACTTCAGCAGTTGGAATATCATTCACGATAGCTATGCTCTCCAGGCATTTGGATGTACAAGAAAAAGTTTATAAAGAGTAAGTAATATAACCTATGGTTGGTTTTAAAAGTAACAAGTTACTAAGTAACAAACTGCTTCTTACTTTTTTTGCTAAGCTTTAGGTAATTAAAAATATTGCATCATGGACAAAATGACTGTAACTTCGTAAAATCTAGTTTAAGTAAACATTCTTTTAACCTTGTTTTAGAAATCATAGCTTATAAGCGTAAAAGGCGTAAAAGAATGAATCTGGTGCTTGAAATAAGAAAAACCGTGACAAATATAACATATTTACCATAACAATAATGCACCTATTTTTATTGCAACGTGGTTTGAATGTTTTTAGGATTCGTGAAATTTTCGGAGATTCAAAACGGCCAGTTACTAATGCAGACTTACTTCAGATGAAGTATCTTGAAGCAGTCATAAAAGAAAGTATTCGACTGTATCCTCCAGTACCTATGATTGTCAGAAGAAATGATAAGGACATCAAAATACGTAAGTATTTCAAATAAAAATTATATAAGTAGTGCAAATTGTTAAAAAGGCATAATCTCAAGTTCGTATAATCATAATATATAGAACAGTAATCAGTATGTAAATATAATATGTAAGTAGGTATATAACTTTTTTATTAGTAATAAGAAATATTTATTCATGATGTAGCACGCATACAAACATAGTAATATTAAAATACAGAAGACAAAAAAATAGTAAAGGCGTAGCACATAAGTTTGTATGCCGCACATCACAAAATGGATTCCGTTCAGCATAATACTAGTTGTCCAACGCGTGTTGTATTTCTATGTAGGTACATAAATTATTATCTTAAAATAAAATGAATTTTAAACGAGATTAAAGTTACTTCGCAATAATTCGAAACTACAATTAAACTAAAACAAATGGATTTAAGTGAACACAAAAGTGGAAACAAATTTTAGTTGATCTTTTAATTGACATCTAACTTAGTTTAGTAACAATTGACATCCGTGAAGTAACGCATGACATGGTTGTCTATAAAACTAACATTTTGAAAGTCATTTGGAGCTTTTACTTTTGTAAACTAGAAATTAGTGTCAAAGCGGTGGACAAGTTCATTTATTTTATACTAGCTGTGCCCCGCGGTTTCGCCCGGGTTAAAAAGTTTATCCCAACATTTCTCTTCACTGTTCTGCTCCTATTGATTGTAGCGTGATGAAAAGTATACTATAACCAGCTCAGGAGTATGAAACATAATTGTACTAAGTTTCGTTAAAATCCAACGAGTAGTTTTTGTTTCTATAACGGTTATACAGACAGACAGACAAAAATGTTACTGATTGCATTTTTGGAATCAGTATCAATCCCCTGATAGTTTGAAAATATATTATGTTGAAAATATATTTAATGCACAAAATTGACCTCTCTACAGATTTGTTATAAGTATAAATTTTGTTGAAATAACTGAGGTTCGTCTCGGTTTTTATAAAGCTTCAGGAATAACTATACCAGCCGGGTCAAATTCTGCTATCATGATATGGGGTACTCATCGAAACCCTCGTTATTGGGGCGACGACGCTGAAGAATTCAAACCTGAACGCTTTTTGAAAGGGCCCCTCGAGCATCCGGCTGCATTCATACCTTTCAGTTATGGCCCCAGAGGTTGCGTAGGTAAGATTGTTTCTAGATAAAACTTATTTAATAAATTTGATAGAAATTATTAATTAAGTATGGAACATTAACTTTATTTTTTGATTTTAATAGGGTACCAGTTCGCTATGATGTCAATGAAGGTTTTAGTGGCAACTTTGTTACGGGATTACAAAGTGCTGCCACCTAGTGACGTCCTCCCTGAAAACTTAAACAAACCGTTACGAGTCTCATTTGGCGTTATGTTAAAAGATGTCGATAATTTCAGAGTTCGTATAGAAACAAGAACATGAGAAATGATTAATCATCTGTGTATGATGGGTATAATAATTTTACAAATATTATATTCTATTTAAGGATAATATTGTAATTGTAATAAAATTTTATGTTGCATTATAATAATTGTCATCAAAATAAACTATTCCATATTTTGCCAACAGGTTTTATTCAAAAATACACAGTCGGGCCACCAATAATTCCAAGCTATCATACAAATTAATAACGACGATAGCTTCAACATCATCAATAGTCCTCGCACAAATTACTAATGATTTTAAGTACATAATACTAAAATATATAGCCTACTTCAATGAAAAACTCTCTCGCAAGATATTGACATCAACCACAGGATACATACATAATTATGTTCGTGTAAGAGGAATTAAAAACTGCCTATTCTTGCGCATAATATAGCAAGGATCCCATACTGGGTCGAAAATTACAGGACGAGTTGGTATAAGAGCACAAAGTTTGATTAGAAGTGGCTTCGATTACCGGTGTGGCGGAGGTAGAAATCTTGGAGGTGGGAGTAGGAATTGTGTAATGAATTTTTATGTGTCTATAGTACCCACGTCATAGAGAATCCCCTAGTGTGGGACTATCAGTGTTAGCCTTTATTACGTTTATTACTGACTAGTTGACCTGGCGAACTTCGTACCGCCTAAGAACCAGTAAATGTTGTGTTAACTTATTAGCTTCATGGTTCGAT
>DWQK01001524.1:0-15409 GCA_018231225.1 Noctuana stator
TTAATAGTAATAATAATAATATACCTACTTATTTATTCAGTAATATATTGCATGGAAAAAACAGTGAAGGATACACAATAAATGTATTTGCCAAAAGGACTGAGATCATTTTAAAACTAAGTTCCTGTTTAGGTAATAGGTAAGGTTAAATTAAAAAAGATCATTGCTATACCATGTAAGTTCAAAAAAATATATCAGTAGTACGCAAATAAAAAAATTAAATCACATGAAATTTATAGAACATAATATTATCGAGAAACATCTTATGTTTCCGAAAACATGTGTTTACAAACATTACACATAATAATATCTACCATAGATATAAAAAGTGTTAAAGTTAAAGCAATCAATTCAAAAACATATTCGGATATTGATATGGCTAATTATATTAAAATTGAGTATCTAGAAATTGCCCGATATCGTTAAATTTTATATGCTTTAAAATATATAACGTGGGTTAAAATTCCTTATAAAAGCCCAAAGCTACAAATAAACAATTGTGTCATAATCGGTAACTTCATACATTTTTGATATAGTTTTACTGTCGAATAAAATTAGTTGGAGAAAAAGGTAATGGGCATTAAATAAGAAACGAAGTGGGTAATAGAAATCTTTCACCCCACATCTGATCAAATATTGCCAAAGTTATTAATTATTACAATCGTGACGGCACGTACACTGCCAAGATGTTTACCTTCGTGAAGTACGTGTTACACTAAAAGTGGAACGCGACACAAAGAGTTGCCATTCCTTATAGCTGTTATGACGACAACTTAATATAACTTTTCTGATGTATGCCAAACATTTTATAGTTCAAATATATGTCATGTAACGGTTTTTTAGTTGATTTTAGTAACGTCAGCAAAATAAACGTTAATAAATGAACGATACTCGTAAAATAATTGAATTTCATGCAGAATGGTAAATTTTTAGGTGTTTCAAACGAAATCCTTTTTAGTTTTAATTAAAAAAGAAATGTTTTACTAAGCGCCAGACACGATAACGACAGAACTGATTTATCTATAGATCGCTTGCAACTTCTCGCTTTCGGTGAACTCTGGGTATTGAGTACCTATTCTGCCTTTTGTTATTGCGATCATGGTAATAAATTCAGAGTGAGGTTAATTCGTATCGAAATAATAGGAAACTACTAGCAGCTAAATTAATTTCGAGGTTTAATCAAATGAATAGTAAATAACGCATTGTTATTCATGTTTCTTTACCTAAATCAATGCATTAATTGTTTTGTTCACTCGTTGAAGAGGTAATATTGATAATGAAATAATGTACTTAAATGTAAGTATTACGTGTAGTTTTATTATATTAGACTGTATCTAACATACACATTTGCTAAATTTGAAATACCTTATTTCTATGTAATAAGCTTAAATAACGTATTCTACTGATATGCGTATACTATTAACATTATTTATTAATGAATGCAATAATGTTAAAGAGTTAAAAATGGGTTCTTTCGTAGGAAGCAAATTAATAAAACTAAATTAAAGTTTAAACGGTATTTATTTCACATTCTACATTCAAAGTCAGATCTAGGTCACAACTAAGTCACTACATGATTATAATCGAACACTAAGTTTATAACGGCCCTGCTGGGTTAACAATGATATACGAGTACTACAAAAGGCATTGATTAAGCAATACAACGTCATGTTATGACTTCAAATTAGTTTAGATCTAAAATACCTACATATCAACTATCCTATATTCTAATAATTATAACTATGTTTCGCTATTTATCTACATCACATAATAAATATTATAATATTGAAGAAAATATAGAGATATAAAATACAACATTATTTAGAATTTAAATAGATTTTAAATGCACTAACTCCTGTTGGTAACAGACTTGAGTAACAGGCAATGGAAGAGAACTAGTAGGTAACGCGTAAATGCAGAAGATTAAAAATATTTTCCGGTCTCGAGAGGAGGGCTCCATAGGAAACCTGAAATTGCGAGAATTTATATTAATAAAAAGAAACATAGTATAACATTGATATTAAATTCTTATTTTATTTTTCGAATAACAGATATTTTAATGTTAAACTAAGTGCTAAGTCATATTAAGTATTTAAAAAATGGCGTAACGTGTTATGGGTATCAAAAACTAACGGAATACTTTTTTATTTGATTTTAAAATCCCGGTGCGCTCTGAAGAATTAACTAATTCTAATGAACTCCATTTAGTGGACGGACAATTGGTACCACTTGCAAGCGATTTCTTTTATTAATTGATTAAAAAAAGTAATGCAAGTACCTATATTTTAATCACTTTTAGTACACACGTTACATGCAATTAATATTGCACAATATAATATAGAAAACACGGTAAAAAAACCATTTTTATTTAAAACAATAGAAACGGAGCATAAAAAATGTCTATCTTTTGATTCTGAATGGAATAGATATTCTGCATAAAGTAATTCTGTAACAAGTCAACTGGCATACTTTTAATGAGCCAATGACCAATATAAACTATAACAGTTATTGATAGTCAACTAATTGGACAGGACTAATTGTTTATTAATTGAACTAGAACAGAAATCCTATTTATCAAAAGGTAGTAAGAATCAAAGTGTATATTTTTATATACTTATTGCTTAGTTTTATTAAAAATTAATAAAAAATTAAAAAATAAACTGAGTTTCCTACTACTACACAATCAAAGTCAAGGTACAAATGGAGATCATTATTATACTCATACATCAGTATTAGTCACAGTGGCTTTGTTTACAAAAGTACAAACTAGAAAGACCATGTCTCATCTCAGGCATGCGGTAAATTGCCGAAGCTCTAAGCTGAGTGGACGACTTTTTGTGACGCAGAGAAGTATTACACCTGGGCATGTATGAATGAAATAGATGTGGAAAGGAGTTGCATATTCAATACAACTTTGATTCTAAAATAAGTTTTTTCTGCAATTTCTAGCAACACATGATTTTTATTTATTTCTTTCTTGTTACCTCGTTTGCCAATGTCGTTGAGGTAATCCCTGTTGGCAGCCGCTCGAAGTGCGTGGACCTTCCGCTCCTTCTCCAGGCTGAGCTTCTGACGCAGCACGGACATGGGCAGGTCGATGGACAGCGACGGCATGCGTCGCTTTACTCGCTCCCCATCGCCACCCTTCACCCCATATCACTTTTATAGTTTTACTAAATTTTTTTTCGTCGAAAAATTGGTACTTGGGACAGATACGGTTCAGCCGGACTTTAATGCGATAATGATTTTATAACTACAATTTATTTAGTTCAGAATATATTACAGATAATTCTTATTCGTGTAAATAGAAATATATACCTATTAAACGCGTACAAAATTATTTTGTAGTACTTAAAACTTGTATCAAGTACTGCAAAGCCCGAGTCTGCTATTTTACAGAGCTTCTTAATGACGTCATTCTAATGCAGTAGGTAAGTATTAGGTAAATTGATAATTTAATAATAAGTTTAAGAATATATTCTACGTATTGAAATACTTAATTCGATATTATGAAGAAAACATTTGTAAGTAAATAAAATTTCATCATAATTTTTATAAATTTATTTTAAAATCAACAACATTTATACATCCAACATAATAATAAATTAACGATCCATTATAAAACACTGAATCACATGACATTACTAACTATGTATATATAATATATTTGGTGAAAAAAATTCCATTCATGGACGTACAGTCGCAGGTTTTAGGACACTTTTGGATAGAGCTCAGTGTTTTAAGGTGCAATCCAAACCGCTCCAGGGGTCTAAAATAAAAAAAAATTAATATTACTTATATTGTCGAGCAATTTTGAATCTAGGTTTGCTAAATAGCACTAACTGTCAATACTCTAGATAACGTATAGCGATAGACATCATGCTATGACACTACAACACACTACATACTGCAATGATATATTTCTACTTTAACATTAATAACATTATAAGAGCGACGTAACAAATAATTGATAAGCTCTCTCCTCTCCTTATCTCTTTCATCCGTGATTATATTACATAATAATAATAATATATAGATACTTATAAGAAAGTAATCATTCAATTCACGAACATAAATAACAGCAAAAGACTAAATAAAGCTACGAGAAGGATGTAAAATTTTGAAAAGTTATTTTTCTTGGTAAAAATATTCATTCGTCCGGATGAGGACTCTTATTAGATCTACTTGTATCTGACCTCTTTTTCCAATGCAGTTAAGGAAGCCGCGGTTTTCATTGGCCAGCCTTTCTAAGTAGTTGTTGTACGCGCTTTGATGCAATATGTCCACCGCGGGATTCACCGAGAACGCTCGCCGCAAACGCTTAGCTGACTCCCGTTTCGAAACCTTCACACATCTTACAATTCTTATCCTCCATCATTGTATAAATATATAAAATAGAGAATTGTATCACAAATACGCGTTAAGAAGAATAAACATTTTATTATTCCTTTTAATACGATCCTTGTGGTGGTTACCATGGTGTGGTGTGCGTGTGGTGGTTCGCCTTTCGAAGGATCCTGAGCTCGATTCCCGGCGGAGTAAAAAGTCAAATGATGAATTATGTTCCTGGTTTGTGTAATTTTCCCTGTTTCCATTGTAAATTTAATCAAGTGTTACTATTGATGCTGAAGCGAAGTCTGACGCAGTCAACAATTAAATAGGAGACCGCCAATAACAAGTGTAGCAACATTGCTTCCGCTTCGATGTAATAATAAATATCTGACTCGGGTTAACTACGAACCCATATTATTATCTCAATTTAGAGTAATAAGAGCAGCGTGGTGAAAGATGCTTAGGTTTTCTGTTACTTATACGAGTAGGTAAGAAGGATTTCATCCGACAGTAAAAAATATAATAATATTGTATACATCGTAAAAAACAACCATAAAATACATAGTTAAACAGGTACGATTAATATGCAAGTAGGTAGATAATAATTACCCATAAACGTTATTATTTTTGATCCATCCTTAAAAGTTCAATATAAATTGCAAATTAGGAAGAAATAAGAATAGGAAAAATATAAATAATAAATAAATTATTTTCCACGGCTATATTTAACTCTCTTATCTCAGTGCAATGAACCATTCTGGCGATCTCTGGTACGAAACGATTTTCAGAAATTTTCACGCTACGGGCTACGACAGTCTCTAGTTAACATTGTAATTAACTTAGGTAAATTACAGAGACACTTCCCGTTCAATGATTGGGTCCAGTTAAGTCTTATGATTAACTCAAACGATTGAAATATTAAGCTCGGAAACTTTACAATTCCTACGTTAATTATGTTCAGTGAAGTGTTGAAATTTTATTACTAAAGTACCTCCATAATTTGTTATGACTGAAATTGTGATTAAAAATATTTATTCCTTTTTGAATCAAGAGCATTTTCCTTCCCGGGTAGCGGTAAATTGACGGAGCTACATTAAAATCCATAAAGTGTTTTGTAAGTTCTGAATTGTAAATATAAATTACCTGAGAGTCATGAGAAAGATCCGTCAGAAGATAGAACCAAGGCGCTGCTGCGTAGCGCCCGCCTAAAGATGGCACAGCGTAACCATATGTATCCTGCAACAAATACATGTAGGTTTGTAAGTAGGTACTGGCACAATGTAATAAAAATATAAATAGAAGTTGATTTTTTTTTACATGAGACATAATATTATAGATAGTACCTATATAGCAGGGTCAGAAAAAAAATTATTTTATTTATATTCTACCTTTAACTTTTATTTCCATCCCACGCAAGTGCATCTAATCTCTATCTATCATAAATCTCTATCTTTATGTGCGCTGTGTCTGTAAAAGTTTTGTTGTTAGTTATTTTTTAACAAATAAATAACGCTTTACACTCAAAGCCCCACATTACGATATCCTGTGTCGTAAGTTTGATGGATGGTAGGGACACACACAAAGACAATTACACAAACATTAGAACCAAACCGGTAGCAGAAATTTAATTCATCATTTAAACTTCTGCCCCGCTGGGAATGAAGTTAAGGATCCTTGAAACGGAGGACTGGCATGGCAACTGCTACACCGCACAGGTCATCGGAGTAGAGAGGGTTCCGTACGTAGATGATTAATCTATTAAAGTAACGACATATTATACTTCTTATAGAATTTACAGTAATCTATTAGTAAAGAAATAAAATCTGTATTTTGTCATAAATTTTAGACTTATTATGTCTACCTAGCTTCGGAGGTAATTGGTTGTGATAGACAAATGGACAGACAGACACACAAGCGATGCTATAATTAATGGTTAAATTTTTTTTTTGAGGAACGGAACGGTAAACATAAGCTTACGAGATGAGTTTGTTTTAAATTCAGACAGGCGTGATATTGTTATAAGATCATGTGCGACATTAAAGTTTTAAACTATATAATAATATCAAAATTCGTCTCCTCACGAATACTCATACTCTCCAGCGAAAGCCCGAGGCGCTATGCAAATACGAAAGTTCAATGAAGTCATGAAATTTGCACGCGAGACTATAAATTGAGTTTTTCATGCTTATCGAATTTATTACAGATATTTTACTTAGTAACATTCCAAATTCAACAGACCTTAATGTTTCTCAAGTCTGAATGTATGTACGAGAATGTATACGAGTTTCTAAAGGTTTTGAAGTCAAAAATGTAATCGTAAATTATAACCGAATATAGATAACTATGTTAAGTTTCTTGAAAACCGGCTGAATTCGCATGAGTGTTTAGGTACTGATCTTATATAAATAACTTTATATGATTAAGAAAACATAGTAAATTCGAAATCACAGACACACTTATTATTTATATGTACGGATTTATTATTTATTTTATGTTTTCGCAGTTATGTTTAGGTCATGCATAGCTTACAATATCAATTAATAATTTATCATTCGATGAACATTCGAAGTATTAACGTATTTATAATTCTGGCAAACAAAATGTATATCAATTATAGTAGGTATTCATATAAATTAAAGTATTCAAATAAATTATAGTATAACAGTATTAGTACCTCGTACCAACCTACTTGCTACTTACTTATTGTTACTTTTTTATCCGAAATTCTGTTGACAAACCTACATTATGAAAGATTTACGTAACGTAAGTACATACGTAAGTCTATTTATAAAATGCTCTTTAAAAAATAAACCCAACTGAATCTTTTGTTTAGAAGAGTATTTCTGGAAACCAAACAAAATCTGTGATAGCTTTGTTGTAAGAATTATGAAAAGTTCAGGCATTCTCGGCCTACGGCTTTTATATGATTCGCTCTTTCATTACTTGAACTGACTCTTACCGGATAATCCGCAGTAATCCTCACTGACATCACATAATGCTATGAGTTTTTAACATTTCATGTTTTTAGTTGTCGTGGCGCACCGATGAAGTAAGTGATATTAATAGTATTTTCACCGAGGAACTGAGAGAAAAAAAAGACAATAGGAAATGCTCCTAACTCTTTTTGAACGGAAAAAAACGTGGCAACTTTACACTTACGAGTATAAATGATTGGTTGAAAAGAAACAATATGTTACGTTACGTTAAATTTATAATAACATATTTATGCTTTATGCACATTAAAAATAGTTTTCAGTGGGACATGAACAATATCTACCTTTGTACAATAATACTTGTATCGTTAGAGGTTTATTAGTGCACATACATTTTATTGTTAAATAGTTAAATATTAATTATTCGTAATAAGTGTGGCTGATCGTATTACAGCGTATACTTTGCCATCCATGCCAATACTCCAAATAAATCAAAGATAAATCGTCTATAAACTTACTTCATCGGGAGTAGCTTGGTCAACCTGCGCCCAGTCCCCGGAAGACAGCGGCGCGAGGGCATTGGACGCAGGTGCGGCCAGCGTGCCCGCGCCGCCCGCCACCAGCGCCACACACCATACCGCCCACTACATCTGAAATGGGTAATGACTATATTATAACCATCATAATATATCAGCTGCAACATCAAAATTCATAATAAGGTATTTGTACACTGGATGAACATTAAATAATACGATACATTAATTTTAGGCGCCCATATGGCGAAGGTAGGCTGGGAAAATGAAGCCGGCAGAAGAACTCTCGGCGCTCCTTTAAAATCAAGTGTCTAAATAAATAACATATTACAAATCTGTATTAGCCACAGCATTGCTTGGAGACTGTATGACTCGAGACGTGGTGTAGTGGTTGTGGTTATCATGCCGCTCCACTTATTATAAATTGATAAAATTTATCTTTGTTTCACACGGCATATTTCAGTTTAAGAAAATTTTATAAGAATTCATTTCCACAGCTTAACTTATACATGACGACATAAGGTGACATATCAGATCCCACTATCTGCTTCGACTCGACCCTGGTAGCACAGGACCTCCCAAAAATATATACTTATACGTGTATAATATCGCTATTCAACTTGATACAAAAAGATAACTAAGGCCAGCGTAATGACGTAAAGACTTAGAAGTTCCAAAGTACATCCTTCAAGTGAGCTTTAAACTTTTCTACTCGCGAGTATCTTGAAGGGTGCTCAGATAAATAAATCGTTCCTTTTTAACAATTTTGAAACTTTTCCGAACAAGTTCTTATCAGTTGTTAAATATTCTCTAAACGGCAGGTACTTAGTTAATCTAGCTACATTATTGTTAAGGAAAAAAATGTTATTACATACTATCTAGTTTAAAAACTGCAATAACATTAGTAAATATTATAGTTACACATTTTCATGTGATCACATTATATATTGTATGACTATAAAGTATTCCGTATTCTCAATAATTCTCATTTGACTTTATATTACATATAATTTACTTTAGTATAAGTTACTAAGTAGATATAAGTTACACTACAGGGATTATTTTAAATTTTTTTTTTAATTAGTAGATAGATACAAAATATAAATTGTAACTGGTGAATAAATGATTTCCCTTTCTATCATATCGTATCCTATTTTACAGTGCGAGCTATAAATGAAATTCTTATTTTCTCAGTGCATTTCCATAAACTTATAAAAGCAGTTGTAACGGAATTTGAAATGAATATTTGCTCACTGTCGACTTTAATAAATGTACAATGAATACTAAATTTTTCAGAAAGCTCGGCGTCGGAAGCGCAATCGATTTGCCCCTTCAGCTATCATTATAATAGATCTTCTCACGTTATGTTCATTTTTGTAAGATCATCTCATCATTATTCAAAGAACGCGTTTATTCTCGACGAAAATGTCTTATGAAACGAAACTTGTTAAAGCTAAGGGAACTGTGTAGAATTAAAATTGCAATTAATAGGTCTAACGAATAATTATGTCCATGCGCCAAGGAATTGAATGCAGTACAATAATCTTCAGTCGCTTCAAAACTAACATAATAACACAAACATAATAGTCATAGCATCAACCAATCATGGTCCCACAGCTGGGCGCTGATCAATTCTCATATAATGAGAAAGGTTTAGGCCATAGTCTATTGGACTTTACATGCCTTTCGAGAACTTTATGGAGAACGTATTTTTATCATGATGTTTTCCTTTGCCAAATAGCAGTGATAATTAATTTATTTTACATACTAAGCTAATTTACTGATTTTTTTAAAGTAAATTTCCACTACTTTTGCGGCATTGCTTAAATTTATTTCTTCAATAATACTTAGGTACGTATGTTTCAATATAACTTGAAGTAGTAGTGAAAATCGTGGTTTATTAACACCTGTGAGTCCATACGAGTAGGAGTGTTTATTTGACAAATCTCCGTTTAATACGGGTTTTATAAAAGCTTAGTGAAGTGCGGTAATCCGGCGCGCATCGGAAAGCTGACAGCCGCGCTCTCCAAACGACGGCCACGCCGCGACGCCGACGTCCGAGTGTTTTTGGAGAAATAACTCACTTTCAACGTCAGATTAAACTAATAACTTTGTGGTTTAAAAGGACCTTTGAAGCTATAGTTTAATAACTAAATGGAATATTTTACTCTATACATATTATTATAAGTAGCAATAATGGTTTATATGTAGTTACTATAAATAAGTAATTATTTTAACAAAAAATGCAATTTATATAGCCATTTTTAATTTTAAAAAGATCTTTATCGAAAATAATATAACATTTATAAAGGCATATAACCTACATATAATACCTATATAAATCCATGTAGGTACCTATGAATCCACCTACCTATAAATGATGACAAATTTCATGAACAAACATAAAAGCAATATTTGCAGCTTTCATTGAACTATCTAACGTCCTATTTCACTAGCCTAATAGGTTTTCTAAGATGGCCAATGGATTGATATCGAAATGCCAATGAACTGATACGAGTATTTAGCTACTATAAAGATAGAGCCTCAAAGAGCACGTGGCTATTTCCCATGACAGGCTACGGTGCGTGTGGTTTCACTTAATTTGAAGTGTGCTTTACTGTAAGAGGCTGTTTGAATAGGATTCCCCTGACAAACTTTGCGCTATTCGCTTGTCCCGTTTGTCCTTTGAAATACACGTATGTAGTTACATTAAAATGAAGAGCACCATCGAGTAAACACGCAGTGCGGCTCCTGGTTCATTTTGTAGACTTAGGATTGCGCTATGTCATCATTTGCTAATTCATGTTATCATTTACATGTAGGTACCATTTAGCTATGTCCTGTTACATGTTATTGCTAAAAGTTATATTGGTTTAAATTTATTTTCTCATTATTGTTTATACCCATCACACGAGATACCTACAAAACATATAAATCGGATAAAATGTAGAATCATACTTTGTCGCTAATAAGCCATTTCTTTTAGATAAACACTGATGTTTGGAATTATTGTTTTGGAACAACAACAAAAATAACAAAATGATTTCGGATTACTTATTTGCAACAACTCTAAAAGTTACAAAGGGACTTAAGAACTGGGTCTCGTTACATTTTCATTATTTTTAAGGAACTTTTTAACAAGTACCACTTTGAAAACGTCGGTACAATATTGTGACTTTTATGTTTTAATATAATTTGCCGAAGATTAAAAGGTACCTTTTGACAATACTTCTACTGTTTTGTTATTTATGTATTATCGTTCATAAACGGACAATATTACGAAACTTAAGAAAGAATTGTCTTAAGATTTCTACGCGACCACAAAATTGGTAAGTGACAAGGCTAACGCGTGTTAGGAACAGAAAACCCCGTTTTACCCAGATTATATCATTCTTTACGTATTCTTTAGATTACTATCATGAGATTTTATCACAGATCACCTGAGAAGGGGATGAATGTTTGTCGCACAGTGAAATTAAGAAAGGCTTTTCTTGTGATGAAAAAAAAGCTTATTGCGTAATGATAATGTGAATATTGTAGGTACATTATATATGTATATTAGTATATTATATATTGTAATATATATTATTATTGGAGTTAGATATTGTTGTAGTAGAAAAAAAATTAAATTGTATCTGGGAAAAAAGAATAATTACAAAAAGCTCTTCGTAAAAAGGAAAATCCTATCAATAAAATACCGAAAATGGCGAGGGGACGTAACTGACGTTAAGACACCATAATAGGCCACAAAATTGAAATATTGCCACGATTAAAGGCTAAGTAAGATCAACTTCTTAAAATGATAAATTTAAAAAATTCTCTTCAAGTGTTAATAAATTCCCGACACAAGAATGTAACAACATTACGCCATGAATATGAAGGATTCAAGGGTCTGATTGTATTACTTATCGTATTACGATTACTTTCGGAGTTTTCAACGGATCAAATCGATCGCTCCCCTACATTATGTACCCATTCGCTTTGTTAATTGTTAAAGATGTTTATTGTACGTTGATGGATTATGAGACTTACAAGTAGTCTGTATCTGTATATAATTATGTTCCACTGAACAAAAAAACCCAATTTGCATCATGCACATTGTTCGCTACATACCTACAATAAATTATATGTAAGACGTGTAATATGTACATATTACACGTCTTATTTTATGCTATTTTATTTTTGCGTTTGAGGCATCTTTTAGAGGGTAAATTCGAATGGCCCGATATTTATTGCATGTACTGCAAGTAGTGGTGCGGAAGTTGGTGGAGTTGTCCTCAGTGCAACGATTGAAAAAAATTCTATAGAATGTTACTAAAGAACAGGACACAACAAAGAATGTAATTATACATGAATCTTGAATATCACAGCTTTAAATAAAGAAAGATACAAGCTCTGATTAAACATAAAAATATTTCACTTATATTAAAAGGGACTTACCATTTTTACGTTCTTATAATTTCAATAAATTCGTTTGGACTTCTGTAACAAAGAGAAAAAATATGAATTAATATTTCTATATACTTGCATTTAAATATTCTGTTTGACATAAAATATTCAAAATGAATTTACTTAACCAAGGGAAAAATTTACCACCCAATAGACAAAATCTATTTCGATTTCACCACTCGAATATTTCAAATACATACTGATAATTTGATTCTCGCTATCATGTCAGGTTGCATGTAAAAAACTGATCGACATGACCCAATTCTGACACACGGATACTTTTTCATATCTAGAACAGGTCAGCATACACCGTTTAATATTTTTTTACTTCGTTTCTCAAATACCGATACTCTACAAGCTGCGCAACGTTGTTACTGCAAGTTTTCCGAATGTCTCCACACTCTTATAAATTGATTGGCCCTCGTATTTTTTCAGAGAATTTTCGAGAGAATGAAAGGAGAATACGAATATTTTGGGTTTATACGAATATTGAATTAAGATTGCTCTGGCGCTATGTATCAGTCATTTCTAGGTATTAATATGTGTCTCGGGATGAGCCCGTAAGGTGCGCTATATAAGAAGGACATCAGGTTTCACTAGAGATAGTCATCACAACAGGGTAAGGCAGACCACTCACAGGCAGATTCCTACATATCACCACGTCTTCCCGACGTTACAAAAAAGGATTAAGTGGACATTAAGGGAACGGTAAGGGAACATTGAGGGTGGAGTTGACATAATGTACTTTAATTAAATTACATAACAATGTAAATAATGAATATTAGGGACACGTGGAGGCAGATTATAATAATGATGTAATATGGGATGCTTGTTGGATGCTTGTTACTCATACCTACGATTAACTTTAGTCAGGTATTTCTAACCTATTTAAAATTACCGTTATGAATAATTCCGATGTCGTTTCAAGCCGTGATAACAGAATTTATAAATTAAAGGATGAGAAAAAGATTTCCTTTGATTAAGAAAATACTTTTACAGAATTCCAGATGGAAAAGTGAAAATACAGTGGAATTCATAATACAACTTTTCGTTTGCGGACTCCCAGAATCATATAAATTACCTAAATTTTTTCATATATTAAAAACACAGCAATTTTAAACACAATAAAAAATTTCATAACAATTGGGGTTTTTTGAAACCGAAAATTTTATTTGAGAGCAAGTGTAATTGCTCATTAAAGAACAAAAATAACACTGTAAATCTAAAGTACGAAAAAAATTAGGAAATTAAATAAATAGTATAACAAAATTATTAATATTTCGTCATCAGATCTGGATTTATTTTAAAAATTCAATTCTAATTTGCTTGAAACTCGTCCACGTTATTACTGCCTAGGCATAATACTGACGCTTGACGTTTCGATCTAGATCTAGTGTCACCTGATTGATCTGCCACTCATGTGTCATCCTTGAATATCTTCGACAGTCAATTACCAACCCACCAAATTATCTACATATTATATCAATATTCCTTGTAGGCATTTTAAGCTTCAATAAGCGTAAAGTAGGTACCTACATTGAAAAAATATATAATTATGAAATGTTGTGTTGTGTTTATTTTTAATCAAAGCATTTCAAAATATTGTATTTTTTACAATAAATAGAATCTACTTAATCAAATCAGGTATAATGAGACCGATAAGTCTTCAACAAATCGTCAACAAATTGTTCTTTAAAGCTGAGCAACATCAACAACATGTGGCAACGTAATCGGTTCAAACGATTAACTTATTTGTCGGCTTAAACAAGGAGACTGTTATACAAAGTTGAATTGTATGTAAATTGTATTTCTTAACAGTTTCAGAAGCGGTGTTGAACTTGGTAACACTCTCGAGAACAGGTAAACTTTTAAACGACCGAAATCGATTTTGTTATGTCTGCTATCAGATTCAATAACGTAATTCAATAACTTAGATAAGAATCAGGTATTGTGATTAGAGAAAAACACATGCTACCAAACAAAGAACCTTATCCTTTTTTGAAGTCAATTAGATTATTGTTTTTTTTTATATATATATATATATATATATATATTAAGTTGCAAAATTTATGAAACAAATCAGTTTGCTTAGTTTTACATTGAACCGTGAACGGACAAATAAACAGTAAAACAGTTACGTGAGATAAGCAAATCACATCACTGATTGAAACGATGAGTAAGTAGATCTAGTTACTCAAATCTAATAGTATTATGAAGTGGATAATAGTGTTATGATTATTGAATACCGCACGTGCTTGCCTTGAGGAGAGCGGACGATTCGAGTGGGCATCGTACGTGATCATTCTTGTCTATATCTAATTAAAATCATAATAGGAGGCGTCTGCCCAATACAATACAGCCAAGTAACTTGGCTAGTATCTTGGCTAGTGCCTTTGAAAGAATAATAGCTAATTTACGGTTATTTGTAGGATAAATAAATAATAGTTAGGAAAATATGAAAAAATTTTCACAATTTCTGCCGAATATAACCTTTATATTTTCCTTACATCTAACACTTTCTTTACTTTTCTCCATTAAAAACTTTTCTTTTTATTTTTATCCGTAAAAAGCGGGTCCGAAAACATAAAATTTTTAGACTTTATTATGATTAAAGTGACATAAAATTCGAATAGGTACATGAAAAAAGTGTCACATCTTGCTAGAAAAATTATGAAAGTGATGGTCATTTGAATTCCATGTTGCGCATAGCAAAACTACAGTGAACTGAGCAAAGTGCTGAGAATGAGCAAAACTGTTATTTCGTTTATCGTTTATGAGTAGGAATCGAGCACGCAGGTCATGTTAAGTAGTCACTGAAACCCACACAAAAATCCACGTTCAACTTCAAATAGGAGATAAGTTTAACCTGAGATCATACGTACGAGTACAACTCGTACGTGGAAGCGTTGCTACCCATGAGGACTGAGATGTTCGCCTCATATATAGTGTCTTCGGCATCCATCCAACCAATCGAAACACAAGTATTTGCCACAAGACTTACTTAACGGCGGGTTACAGGTAAGGGTATCGGGGTGGTACCTTCCCAGGCAAACTTTATAAGTTCTACCTACCAAAAATTGTAATCATTCTTGTATCGTAATATATCATAAATCGTAAGCATTGCTACAAATAGTCAAGCATCAAAAGGATGCCGGGCTTTGA
>DWQK01001525.1:0-15409 GCA_018231225.1 Noctuana stator
TATAAAGCTAATGTTTGTTTGTTTGAGCGCGCTAATCTCAAAAACTACTGGACCAATTTGAAGAATTCTTTTAGTCTAAGATAGTCCATTTATCGAGGAAGGCAACAGGCTATCAAGCGTTACTTTGCAACTCTTAACGCGGGTGAAACCGCCACGGGGCACGGCTAGTATTATATAAGTACAATGTTCTATTATCTAACCTGCTACAGTTATAAACAGAGAGCTAACGACAAATTGCTTCCCGCGAAACTTGTTTGATTGAAAACAATTATACTGATTTATTACGTCAATTACAAGTCTTAATTAAATTCATACAAACAAGAGATTGGACTGTCCGCATCCACTGTTCATTTGTTTGATGTAGGGTTGCCAGACGCTCGGGTAAAGCTGGAAACAGGGTTTTTGTGGACGTTATCCAGGCATATTAGAACAGTTATGTGGGCAATCTCGCTTCGGCGGACTCACTGTCTTAAATTTAAATTTTTCTTGCGGTATTAATCTTAGGACTTCTAATATAATATACCTATATGTTTGTAATTTACTTAAAAATAATTTAATATCGACGTAAGTTTATTTTATAATAGTAGGTATTAGTATAAAAAAGAAACACTAAAAATGACTCAGAAATTAATTTGATTCATATTGTTTTATAAATAATTCCTTAGAAACAATAAAAAACATGAGTTGACTTCTGAACTAATGAGAATGAGAATATAATGTATATTATATTGGTCTTATAAAATGTATGAACTTTTTGCGTTTTGATAGATTATTAAATGCGTGTAATTCATATAACTAGCTTTAATAAGCATCATATTATATAGGTTAGTTTAATAACTTACCTATGTAATGATGCGTATCCTGCCTTTTCACCTGAATATCGGCAAAACAGGTCTGCTCGGCTAATATGTTTTAAGACCTGGCAACCCTATTTTAACAAAATTTTCAATTGTGTCACTATTGTAGTTTAACTAATTAAATTTCACTACTCTTAATTACTCTTTTCCAGTTTCGGTGGCTCGTCCGTAAATGTGATTTAATGTTTAAAGTTTCGCATGTACTTATTCCCATTCAAAGATAGAATAGACGAAATTTGGGCTATTACGAAAATAATGAAATTCATTCGCTTCGTACAATAACGTGAATTATTTGTCTTGTATTTATTATACTACTTAAGTCCAGGACAATTTTTTTAATTTTTATTCATCACTACCTCATTAAAATAATTTTACAAATCGGTCCGGTAGTTCCTGAGATTAGCGTGTTCAAACTGAGCATTATATTATTAGTATAAGTAAGGTGTTTACATACACTTAATGAAAGGCAAAGAAATCAATACGTTTTACGTGTCCTATCCGCTATGGTGTTATTATAAGCTTATTTTGTGAAAGCGGTTAAAATGAACTTCAAAAGGAATAATTACGATACTTAATATTTTAATAGTTTTTTACATAAAAATTAAGTTAAAAGCTTGTTTCCTTTAATTAACTAAATTAATGACGTACAGACAGCCACGGCGGTCTCGTTGCGGGCTCTCGACCTACTTGCCCGTTGTAAACATTTGCCGTGTAGTTAAAAATAGAATTGGAAATTTGTAAATAGACACATTTTTTATTTTCGTGTTAATCTATATATATATATATAAAATCCTTTGTCCTGACTGACTGACTGACGGATCAACAGTTTAAACTTTGTATGATGTAAGCATCCGGTAGGATAATATTTAAAGACCACGTGTAGAGGTACGTACTATGTCGTGTATTCAAAGGATCCTGGATTCGATTCCCGGCTGTTGCTCAATTTTTGAAGTCCGTTGAAAATATTTTAAATTAAAAATTCGCATGTTTTGTCATGAACTAGCGACCCGCTCCGGCTTCGCACGGGTGCAATGCTGATACTAAATACACTATTTGTTATCGACAGATAACAGTCGTTAAACTTGGTCGGAACCCTTTGGGCGGTTTGACAACATCCGATAGGGTTGCATCTCCAGTCTCCACCAATCCGCATTGGAACAGCGTGGAGTATGCTCCAGGCCTTCCCCGGTTGTGGGGAGAGACTCTTGCCCAGCAGTGGGGCATAAAAAGGGTTGAGTCATAAAACCTTTTGACTTTTAACACAAGATTCGTATCCAGCTGTGCGATTAATAGCGGTAAATGTTTTGAAGTGACCTCGACTCGGTCACTTGTGGTCACATTCACTATTTTTAAGTTGCTTGACACATGTTTATGAAGCCTAAATACTCATTGTGTCTTGTTGACCTCAACAGCGGGTGAGGCCACCTTACTCCTTATGTTCAACAGTACTGTGATTACGGATTCTTCATATAGGGCGCTGTATTTTTAGAAGTGCGACATTAGAGCGGCGACAGGCTGCGAGATGTGTTAAGAGTTTAATCGCTACTAGAGACGGTGACTTGTGAATTATGAACTGTGAATATAATTACACTTTTATTCATACGATGTTATTAAGGTCGTATGAGTATTTAAAAAAAAAAATTTATTTTCGACCTCACAAGGTAGATTGGGGTTGTTATTAATCATCATTACGCTTGTTTTTATCGTAAATAAATAACAGACGAAAGTACAGGCCACATGAGACCTCGGGACTTTCATATTTTCACTTTCTAAGTTCCGTAGTTCTGATGCACTTATTGCTGTTTTAAATTTTTTTTATTCAAATTTATTTATGACTATACTTCTGTCACGAACGTAATTAAATTCACACAAAAGGATACAAAATGCAAAATGAAACATAAAGAAAGCCTTTGTAATGTCCACCGATTATATTTTTAACATTTAAAAAAAACTGGGGCAAGATTCGCAAACGAACAGCCACTGAAGGTTAAAAAATGTGGTTCGCTCCATTTTCTCATTCAATTTTAACACTTACGATGTTAAGTATAAAGTGCATTTTGCTTGGATTTTTAGTACTTAAAGGTTATACAAAAACCTTCGATGCACGGTTGATGGATTTGGTTTCACAATTTTCAACGATAAGTTCGTATTGCATCGTAACAAAAAATTATGATACTAGTTTTAGTAACGCGTGTGCGTTACGTTACGTAAGCTATGGTAAAATGTTCATCAACAGTATAAAAAGAAAGTCATATAAAAGCCGGGTTCTCACGAAAACACCATCTACCTACACGCTGTAAGCCGAGAATTTTATCTTCGTATCAAATAAAAGTCACACGAAAAACGCCCACTGTGTTATCGTCATCACAACACATCGCCCGTAACAATATCTGCCGTGACGGACTCGAGGATCGAGATAGCCAGCCTCTGATAACGCAGTACTCACTTAATTTCCTACCTATACGCACGTTATTACACGAAAATAACGGAAAAACAAAGGAAAAAGCAAAAAAGTGTAATAAACAATAGGGCGGATATAAATCTGTCAAAAATGGCAGATCGGAGTGCGGCCATCTTGGAAAAATGTCGCTTTCGTGTCTAGTTCGGAATTCGATTTGCAAATATGGCGAAGGTGCTCGAAACACTGAACGCTTACGTGCTGGACACTACCAAATGTTGCATGAGTATTGACAGGCTTAAGCATTTCTGTTTGTGTCGCAGGTTCGAGGAAAACGAGGTAATTAGTATGATTATAACTTGGATAGCTGTATTGCCTATTGTTAAAAGCAGAACACAAGCCGGCTACTTCTGTAACTTTATTCTACTAGACTACGATACAACTTCGTCTAATAATTTTCAGATCCGTCTGAAAGTTTTGTTGTCAAAATAACGATGTACCTATAAACCTGTGCAACTGGCTTTTAACAAGTTAAATCCTTTGTTTCCCAATTAGAAATAAATAAATAAAAAAATTTTGAATCTCTTAATATCAGTTTCACATATTGAGTAAGTAACTTTATTCCATTTAGTAAAGATGTTGTTTTATTCCATCGTGATCTAAACTAGGCCACCTTCTCTATTCACTCCGGTATGTTTTGTTCTTTCACTATCTATCGTGAATATCGTGATATTATAAGTTGTGACACATCGTTGCTTATATACATAGCTATACGACCTTAGAGCATTTATTTATACTTTATACCCAATTTGGTGTTTATAACATTGCGTTAAAGTCCATTTTTGTAAATCAATACCGTTCTTGTTAGCCGAAATCTAGACAAAATATACTTATTTGAAATATTTCGCTTTATAAATACAAGTAAGTAGGTACTTCTAATTAATGTAGTTAGGTAGTTCATATAGAGTTTAGCAATCTTGTTAACAAATGTCTAATTTACATCGACACCAGACTGCTTATGACTTTATGATGTTGTTAAATAATGTTTCGATTGAAAAGTAAAATTTGATAAATAGAATAGAAATTGCTCACCAGGACCTATTGAAATGAACTGTACGTAATCTTAAAACTCTAATAAGTACTACACCGTAACGATATTAAACGTAATCAGCGGCATAATATTTATAATACTGATTGAGTTACATATAATACAGAAATTTAACACGAGCATAACGCGTTACGCAGTCGTAATGAAAATTGTGAATAGTAATTAATGTAGCAACTACGAGCTATGACAAAACTGTCTGTGGGAACCAGTGGTTGGTTATGAGAATTGCGGCAGTACCCGCTCGGCAGGCGCACTATCCAAAGTCATATTCGTAAGCCAGGTGTGATTGTTAAGAATTAAACCTCCCATTGGAGAACACCGCGTTCAATTCTTATTAGCACGCACCAATGACTTTTCTAAGTTTTAAGCAATTAAATGTTTAATTAGCTGTAACGCTGAAGAAAAACATCATGACAAAACTAACATATCTGAGAGTTTTCATTTCAATAAGTAATACATGGCACTAAGGCTGTCTTAAAAGACTAAGTCCTATTAGCTAAATGTCTACAGTTAATTCTCTATGAAAGTTAATTTACTTTAAGTAGTCTATACTAATATTATAGAGGAATTTATGAGGAAAGATTTGATTGTTTGCTTTTTTGTATTGAATAGGCTCCGAAACTAGTGGACCGATTTGAAAAATTCTCTTTCTATATGATAGAGGAAGGTTATGAGGAAGGTTATAGGCTATTAAGCATTACGCTGCTATTCTAAACGCGGGTGAAACCGCGTGGCACAGCACAACTTTCGGGTAACTTAAATTGCATAATATATTATTGTAGATCGTACCTTTATTTTTATTTCAAAACATAATCACCAACTTTAATAAAACTAAAACGCATTGAAATGTTATTACTGAACACTGACCTTAGTCTGCACATTTTATTAAACTTGTTTTTTTCAAAATAAAATCAATGATATAAAACGCATAAATATATTTTATTAAGTACAGGAATGTGCAATGTGTTCTTCATAATTGTAAGATGGTAATCTTATTTATCAATAAACGTGCGATACTCGATATCGAGTCTGTGTCTGTGCGATTAAATATATCTCCACATCGTTGATAACTTGATAACGATGTTTTATTTAAAGAGTGGTTGCTCGTGACTCCGTTTCGTTGTCCAGAGATGGCTTTTGGCAGCTAGTAACTGTTTCAAAGTTTACATAAATTAAGTATAAAATGAGCATAAGTTCTTTCCACGTTTAAGGTGGTTTCTGCGGGCCATGCAATTGTTTTTTATTCAAGCACTCTGTCGAATATACTACCGGCTCACGGGAAACACCAGCGTTCAAATAAAAAAGATTATGTTATGAGGTACCATAAAAAAATACAATCAAATTGAGAAACGTTTTTTTTTGGAGTCGGTTGAAAATACATATAGGCGAAGATGTTGTAGAATGTAGACTCTTTTATAGTCTATAAAGAGAAATGCTGAGTAGAAATGGTTACTTATTACAATATTTGTACATAGGAGTATAACATGAAAGTTAGTAAAGGACACAATACCACTAACAAATAAAAGTTGGAATGCGACCATTGCGGTGGTTAATTACACAGGTGGATGTGCAAATTAAATATCTAACTACCTTCATGTTTAATTACGTTCGGGGAACAAGACAAATACGTCCCGAAGGACTGTTTGTCTGCGAAGATTTTAGGATAGACTGCTAACAACTGGGAGTATAAATTGTGTTACAAAAATGGCATTTTTGCAGTGCATTAACTTTAACTATTATTTTACGTACATTAAACTTAAACGTAACTTAAACTACTTTTCACACGTTACCTTAATTTGTTTCATGTTCAACCGATTTCAAAAAGGACGGTGTTCTCAATTTGACTGTATTTTTTTAATGTTTGTTAGGTACTTCATAACTTTGGACTAGACGAACGGATTTTGATAATTCTTTTTTATTTGAAAGCGGCTTCTTCCCGCTTGGTCCCATTTCAACTGGCAATTTGGTCCAGCTCTGACAACGGTATTTATGAGAAAACCATATAAGTTTAAATTTGCATTAAGTATGTGCTTGACTAAGTATTACAAGTCGATTGTTTTCGTAACGCGAGTGATAATTATAATAAAAACTGACCTAATTCTGAACACGTATATTAACTAGTATTTATTATTGTTATTATATTTTAAGTATCCGCAACTTCATTTCACTTTCTCATTTCATTACGAATTTGATTTACTGCACTGTATTATTTCTAAAATTACCGCTCCATTCCTCACTTTGTTACTCTATACGTAGGTATCTCTAGTGACCTGATTGCAGACCCCACTCTAGCCAGCCAATCAGTCTAAAAGCACATAACAAAGTTTACAATTTTTAATTTGAACACTGAAATACTTATAAGTACTTACATTTGAACCATTGAACGCCTGTTTGTGGTATTAAAGTCAACTGTCAAACAAACTTTCCGTTCCTTTATAACTTTTCATGACTTGTCTGAACATTTTAAGTGTAGTAGCAGAGTAGGCTAATGGATTAGGTATTATTATTATTTGGTTGGATGGGGATGAGTTCTGACACTTGTCCAACAGGCACCGCGGCCAAGTTGATCTACGAGTATTATTATGTAGATGACCTCTCCTGTGCTGTTTTGCAATATTTTCCGGACGAGAGTTTAAAAATATTGATTCGTTTGTATATTTGTTGTTTATACATAGGTACATAATATATGTAGATTATAAATAATGTTCAGTTGCTACATTACTTTTTTATCTATTTTAGAACCGGTCTCTATCCAGTAGTGTGGTTGTCTATTAGTGTTAGTACTATCTAACAGACCCAAATCCAATTCCCGCCTAGGTTCTGGTTACGTAGGCATTCCGTTCGTATTCCAGCTCAATTTCCAGCTATTCTAAAATTGGTTGACTTTATTCATAACTTGGATGATTGGATTTCCGGAGGCAATGCGAAATGCTGACGAGAACAGTGGTTTTCGTATGGGTATCGATACTATCGAAAAATGAATTGGAACACACACAGTCATAATGGGTTCATAAACGATTTCGTTCCAAGAAAAACTCTTTTATATAAGTTAAGTATTTAAACAATTAACACTAATTAATAACAATTTTTTATACTAGGTATTATACAAGTATGTATACGCATCGCTTAGTAGAATTAAGAGGAATCAAATTAGGTACGTTTTTTAGTAAACTAGCCTGTTGCACTACGGCCCTTCTCATGCTTATAAACACCTTCCCTTACAAGACACTTCTCATACTATAGAGGAGAAACATGTTCGGTATTCGGACTATGATGGGTTGATCAAGATGATAGGTACTTACCTACCTGAAACCCCATCCTATAAGCATAAAGCAGCTTTTTATGTCATTGAAAGAATGCGGTAACTAAGGTGCAAACATTGCAACTCGTTTGCCTGGACCAATTATTCCCAAATTGGTCCCTTCACATTAACCAACATAATTTTGGTCTGAGACAAAAAAATTTGGGAACCTCTGAAATCTTTCATTCTTGGTTGAAACCACTTCATTTTACTTACGGCGAATAAAAGAGGCAACCAATGAACCTTAATGAACATTGTTGTCGTTAAAAAAGATTAATAGTTAATTAGTTTTGAAGTACATAATTTTAATTTAGAAACCGGATTTGTTTAGTAAATAATTATCGTTTAGTATTATAGTGCGCAAAAGCGTCGACATAATGAAATCGCCAAGTCTATGCGAGTAACTGGTTCATTTATAAATAATGCCAATAATGGTCTATAATGATAATGAAGTAGGTAATGTATGATCGTTAAAGCATTCATTTATTTATTCATCCTAATGGTCTGAGCGGAAAATACTTCGATTACTAATATTATTAAGTTATATTCACCGTAGTGTTACAGTCTGCCGTGTACTGTGGTTGACCGCAAGTGCCTCTTTGTTATCAAATTACACCAAACGCTGTTTACGGTCTCACTTTAAGGGCTCACCCTAGAGTCTGTACCATTTTATGTGAACTTTACACCTTTCGTAATAAAGTTGAGGGTTGCGAAAGAGTTTCTGTGTGTGGTTTCGTGTGTTGTCGTGTGTACGCGTGACGCAACGGTGCCGTACCGAAGAACGAGTTTTATCGAAACATTCGATTAATTATACATGCACGTACATATAAATTCGTCGGTGGAGCCGGCCAAATAACTTCCGAAAGCCAATTATAAAGTACGGTATATAGTATATAAAAGTATTAAAATATTTAATGATAAAAAAATGTCATTAAATGGCTCGAGAATTTCTATAAAGTATCAAGCGACTTCGTCTGCACAGGATTAGTATTTCGGGAAATGCACACAATATCTTTATAAATTGTAGCATATGTGTTATTCTGATGTATAAGCTATGTTATTGTAAAGTTTCATTAAAATCCATTCAGTAGTTTTTACGCGAAAGAGTAACAATCATCCATATATTCATCCGTACTTACAAACGTTTTTAATATTTGTAGGAGTAGGATACTATTACATAGCCATTCGTTACTTTAAGGACATCTCTTGTTGGATACACGGAGAGCAATTAAAAAATATTCCCATAGGTCAAAGTGAATTCGGTATAGTGTTGTGTGACTGTGTTGATTTGTGATGGCGTCCCATTGCACCACTTGTTGGAGAGACCGTTACTTTCCAACGATCTATAGATCGTGATCCATAGATCATGGTGTCGTCGTCGCCGCGTGCGCAGGCGCGGTCGCAACATGACGTTGACCCAGAGAGAATCAAGGCGTACTCTGTGAGTATTAACATGTACAGTATGTACAATAATTGTACACACATAATAAACTACTATTTAAATGTATAGACAATTTATGTATAGGTCATATAATAATATTATTATGACCATCCTTGAACACATGTCATGTTATTTGCGAATATATGATCCTAACATATGTTTTTGTACCGCAAAAATAGCTATCGATGTGGTTTACGTATCACAATCATAGTAGGTATTAAAAATTACAAGAAAACATTGTAATAATGTATTAATAATTATTGTCGCAGTTTAATAATAATGGTCTATTGTAATTTTTAAACTTTGCATGCCTCGACAGGTGGAACATGGCGGACTTACCTTCGAAGTTATGTTATACCTAATATTTTGTACCTATGTCCATGCAAATACAGCACTTTGACCTAATATGAAAATTGGAGAAGATTGACTAGCGTAAAATTAAGTCGTATTCTGAATGCCTGGCCGTAAGTGTCCGTCAATGCAAAATTCAAATGACATGACATACCTTTTGCGCACTGGCTGAAGAAAAAAATGCCAATTCTACTGTAGAGTTTATGCTCAAGGCGTAGAGCGGAAAATCCAACGATGTAGGAGGAAAAATTTCATTGTTGAAAAAGCGCTGGCGATGAATGAACGATGTGGGAATAAATCAAATGTAAGGACAAAAACTCACATTTGAACTTTATTTGAGCGCGGGTAAAAAGCTTTTGTGCGAATGATTGCTAAGAGTTGATAATTCGTTTAAATTACTGAAATGTCCAAACCATCGGTCGTTGGATACTAATTTTGTTTTTGATTTTTCCAAATGCAATGCGGTAAATCAATGTTTATTCATGCACATTTTGAAGTCAGAAATTTTAAAAGTGTCAGGTTGTAAATCGACTGCTGAGAACTGCGATGCGGAACGTCGGAAAAACTTTTGTAGATTATTTGAATCAAGCATGATTTGCCTATTATTAGCACTTTGCTTTGCTACTTATAAAAATGAATTTTAAATTCCAATTTCCTCTTTAACTTTTAGAATCTCGACTTTTCGAATTCTCGAATGCTTCAAACACAATATAGTCGTAAGTAATACCTTAGTAAGTACCCGGATGACCGACCTCAGCTCGGTATTTTTTTTTTCGCTAAATCAAATAAATGGAATTGACATCTTATTATCTGACATGACAATATTTCATCGCCATAGTAACGGACAATGTAAAACAGGCAGCTCATATTGACAACATACTCGTAAAGTGGATGGTACACCTTAGATATTTTAGCAGTTTTTCATTGCCTGAAATCAACGTTAAAATGATTTTCTAAAAATGAAACCTAGCTAGATCGATTTATCGCCTGCGAAACCCCCTGCATACTAAATTCCATGAAAAATTTGGATCCGTTTCCGAGATTTAGATTATATATAGGAGGTACTCGTATATACATGAATAGTTCGTTTAAAGATATAACTAATATAGTAAGTGTTATAGCGCCATATCTTTGACTAGTAATCGATACGGCGCCTACTAACATACTTAAACGTAATTGGAGACTTCTATTATTAGGTTATTAATGTTATTATTTTCTGTTATGCCTTTGTTATATTTAGCTTGTAACTTTATACATTGAGTGTTATAATGGACATTGTGTCTCTATTTCATGTAGAATTAAAGCTTACCGAATTACAGTCTAAAGATGTTAATAGGAATATTAATTGTAAAGTTAAAGAACTTGTAGATAACTTTTAGCTATATAAATAACTCTTTAGATAGATATCTATCAATCAAAAAGTTTTAGATAGATAAATAACTCTTTATTGCACAACATACATGACAGAAATGTACTTTAAAATTATAAGAACACAAAAGGTGGTCTGTGACAATAAATCGTTCAGAATAAAAAATAAAATAACGCTTCACACTAGGATTTTCTGTGTAGTGGGTGCCATGGACACACACAAAGACAATTACACTAACATACCGGGAGCAAATATCTAAATTCATTATTTAAGCTTTTCCCCGCGTCTAATCGAACCTAAGCCTAGCTGTGTAAAGCACATAATTAAAACAAGAAAGCTTGTTCATATAAAGTCTGTGGTTTACAACGAGACTAAAATAACACAGTGAACAAAATTTATGCTATAATGCTGAAAGTATAATATCTGAGTCTGGGCAAATATTTATTGTATACAATGAAAATGGCGGCGGTTTACATAGAATGCCTACTCTTATTAGTGGCGGCCGAGGGCTTCTTTGTGTCTTGTGTCAGCAGCACTGGCCTTTCCAGAGTATTTATAAACGCGACCTAACAACATTACATAATGACGTCTTAAAATACAAGCAAAAATTAGCTGATTTATAAACCAAAACGTACATTTAGCTACTTTAATACGTGCCTTGCCTTGCCTTCAACCCTTTTTACTTACCACTGCTGGGCACGGGTCTCCCCACAACCAGGCCAGGCCTGGAGCATACTTCACCATGTGTTCCAATGCGGATTGATGGAGATACGGGGTTGGTGGCCAACCCGTGTCTTAGCCGCTTGTGACCCGTGACCTTTCCTAGCTGCTCAGAGTGGGCCGTAAAAAAGGCACGCAGACTGTGTGGGAATACTCAAAAGCTATAACTAACTACTACCTGCTACCGCTACTTATTATAAATGGTTGCTTTATAATATTGTATAATATTATATTCATAAATTAAACATTAACCGTTCTACCCTAACTTAATGTTTGGGCATACACAGGCCGAACTATACACAAAATCGATGCCGCGATGTCTAGTCTAAAAGTCTACGAATATTATCTATATTCTATAACTAACGAATATCTTTAACTAAATAAGAATATCTATAATATTACGACATTCACTAGGGCATTTATTGTACAATATTTTAATATTTTCACTTCAAAAACTTGCACAATGTTTGCAACGAGCCCAACGCTTGCATCTCGCAGATACATTTAGCTAAGTAACCTCGCCATTTATATACAAGATACACAGTGACAGTATCTGTATGTTTTTGTGTTATCATTGTTAACGCCCGGTAGCAGACAGCATGATGTCATTGCAAACAAAACGTGAACAGCATATGCGAGCTACGGAGTAGGCGCTGGCGCTGTGGCCATTCAATGTTAAATAGAGGCATTCGTATTTTAAACAATGCTGAATATCTATGGGCATTATTTTTTGATGCAATGTTAAGTAAATAAGGCTGATAATATACGCACATTACCTTTAAATACTCTTACATAACCACTGTAACATAAAAAACATATATACGATCAAACGTATGCCGCGTGGGCGAAACCTTCAAAAGGTTGAAAACAACCCGGACATTATGGGAGTAACACCACGTATTCTATATTTCTTTAAGAATAACCGATGTCTTCTGTTCTTCCCCAGGAGCAACTCCGTCAGCGCAAAGAGGCAGAGGAACGGATCGCGGCTCAAAATGAGTTCCTCCGAACTTCTCTCCGAGGGTCGCACAAGCTGCAGGCCCTGGAGTCCACCCCGCCCTCGGGCACGGCGTTCATCAACGACGCCTACGAAGAAGATGCATGTGATGAAGCCACCCAGATGTATGCCATTGTTGGTAAGTATCTTATATATAAAAGGTAAACCTGATTCACTGACTTATACAACGCACAACTGAAACTACTGCACCTAGAAACTTGAAATTTGGTACAGGGGTTCTTTTCATTGCAAAGGATTTTTAGAAATTTAACCCCTAAGGGGATCAAAAGGGGGGTAAAGTTTGTACGGGACAACGTAATTCAAATAATTGTGATATTCACGCGGACGGAGTAGCGGGCATAAGCTAATCATGGTATTACCGCCGATTCCGCCGAACCTCATTTCGTTCGTTGTCCTGGCAACTGGTCGTTCTTTTTTTCACATATTACGATTTCAGCTGATGTTGATAATGTGGTAATACCAGTAAAGTCAGATGACAAATTATGATATGAAAAAGGAATGACAGAATTACAGTAATTTTGACACCGACAATTCCCCAAACGAAAATTGCGAATATGCTTAGTTTGCTGCGGGTTTAGGATGGTCACGGTGGCACCTCTACAAGCGAACTTCTACAGATGCTTGTAGAGTAACTTTTTAAATCTAAACAAATTCCATTAAACTTAACCGCGGACTCAATTCAAACAAATTTCATATCGATTTTATAAAACTTTGTATCAGCTGTGTGTATATGACGTGTGCAGTGCAGTGCATACCGCACGGTACACTGCGTTTAGTTTACGATAAAAGCACTAAAATGTTAACTCGTTTGAATATTTCACAAAGTTACGCGTGGTTACATTTTATTTTAAATATGGAGTAATATTCAATTTAAAACTTGTCGGATTTTTATGTACCGTACTCTTTTTTACTCGCCTCGCCCTTGGGTTGAATTTCAACTGTTTATAAAAGTTGTGTTTTACTAATGTACAAAGTACAAATCTCTCTCTTTTTTTTCGTCTCTCTCCTTCTCTATCTCTGTCTTTCTCTCCTATTCTATATCTCTCTGTTCTGACTCTTTATTTCTCTCTCTCTTTTTATCACAAAAGGAATCGGAATCAGAATTAGTATATTCTTTCATTGGATTCTGTCAGTCGTCATTTTCAAGCCTAAAAATATGATTAAAGAACTATAAGGTATTATCGTCATCAACCGATCACAGTCCCACTGCTGGGCTCTTCCTTTAAACACCTACGACCTACCTTAGCCAAAAGGGCGCCTAAAGCCGATATACCGTATTATTTGACGTTCATGATGAATAAACATTTTTGAATTTGAATGGAAGAAGCTTTAATTGCTTCGAACGCACATAACTTATACAAGTTACATATAAAGTACCTATGTGCCGTTGATATTTGAACCCGGGCCTCTTAAATAAGGTATTATAGATGAATACAAGGTGCATTATCAAGTGTCGCAGCCCTGAATTGCGAGGCACAGGTGTTTGAGGTCGCATTAATTCCGCTTCACATGCTGTTGGTTCGATGTGTCTCCGCTCCTACTCGTATATTAACTGGGGTGCACTGCGCTCTGATAGCAAGGAAATACAATTTACCTATTATTGTCCTCATTTCTCTGCCCTGCATTGAACTTATATAGATTAAGCGTGTTTTTCTTTTCAGAATGGAATGTTCTTTTTATAGGTAAAAAGCAGGCCGCCTCCAATTTCACGTAACAAAATTTAAAAAGAATTGAAGCGATAATGAATTAGGTAACTAAAATCGATTTTCATATTCACCAGGGATGTTAAGGATATGATATTTCGGTAGGAGGTATTCCACCGAAACCGACATTTAGGTCATATACCTACTACATAACTGCAGGATGATAAAATATTATATTTGCAGAATAACTAATAACTGTCTATTAACTAATAACTATGCAATTGTGTTCCTTGCAGAAAAACTATTAGGTGTCCTGCAATTGTGTTTCTTGCAAAAAAACTATTAACTGTCATGCAATTTGTATTCGTTGCAGACAAACTATTAACTGTCATGCAATTTGTGTTCGTTGCAGACAAACTTTTAACTGTCATGCAATTTGTGTTCGTTGCAGACAAACTATTAACTGTCATGCAATTTGTGTTCGTTGCAGACTACCAAGAGGTTTGCGCAGCGTTGGCGCGTGTGCAAAAGGCGCTTGGGGCGAGTGGGGAAGCCGCCCTGGCCGCGAGGGTGGCAAGCGCGGCGGGGGCGCTGCTCTGCCCCGCGCTGCGCACCGCCCTGGCCACCCGCTCAGCAGTCCTCACCGCGGTCAGGCACAAGCGACAAGGAGTAGCCCCGCCGTACACACACCGCGCCACCGATAGACTGAAAGATGTGAGTACGAGTAACTTTGCAATGACCGACGCATATACAATATCGGCTACGAGTATGACCTCTATAACTATACGCATTTCTAACTTATCTACCTAATTAAATGTAACTTTATTCGTAAGGCAAAGGTTTGTGCAACGCCTGGGAATGGTTGTTTCACGAAATTTTTATTAGTGCTGTTTATAATTTGAGTACTATGAAAGCTTGCTTATGGTTAAGGGTTAAGTGCAACTAACTCCATAAAAGCCCTACACAGTACACCTCCAAAACTCTACATTTTGTAATCGAAGAAGCCAATTGATATAAATTAATTATGAAACTAATTTAAACGAAACAAAATTTTAGGCGATTTTACCTAAAATTTTGTTGATTGGTCCATAACTAAAGTCATCATTTCATTGATACAATCAGAACCAGGTACGTAAGGTACCACAAACCACCGAAGTATGCAATACCAGTTTTCAGCTACAACAAATAATATCAATAAAACAG
>DWQK01001526.1:0-15407 GCA_018231225.1 Noctuana stator
TACTATACTACCTGTGCCTCCCGGTTTCACCCGCGTTAAGAATTGCAACGTAACGCTTGATAGCCTATACCCTTCCTCGATAAATGGACTATCTTACACTTAAAGAATTTTTCATATCTGTCCAGTAGTTCCTGAGATTAGCGCGTTCAAACAAACAAACTTTTCAGCTTTGTATTATTGGTATAGATAATTTATGTGGTGTTCCATAAAGAATATTTTCTTGTGTTTGTTGCCGTTATATTACTTTTATGAGATCACAGATAAAGACAGGTCCTGATAGCTCTTTCGGCGTGCGCGTGGTGTTGACACGTAGTCGACAGACACGGATTAAGGTTATCTGCATCACAAAGCCTGCACCGTCAACGCCGCTACAGAGAACCTCGTTTTACGTACACTTTTATAGGGTTTACCCACAGACTCAAACTCAATTTTTATTCATCATAAGGTATACAGTGGATAATCGTTAAATAATACGCTATCGGCTTTAGGCACCCTTTTGGTTAAGGATAACACATACTCTACAATTCAAAATTCAAAATTTTTTATTCATCATAAGGTACATGTATACACTGGATGAACGTCAAATACCTCGGTACATCGGCTTATCGGTAATTTATAAAGATATTGCTCGAAATACTAATCCTGCGCAGACAAAGTCTGGGGCACTAGCTAGTAATATTATATTGTTATTGTCATTGCCGTTGTTGAAGGACGAGGGACAGCTCCTCAACGGAGTAAACTTAGAACTTAGATCCAAGACTTTGGAGATCAAACAATCCAATTAGCGGAAGAGCCAACATCTGTCGTCACAATGCAGTCCGGAACTCTGGACACTTCGGAAACTTCACAAACAATCCGCTTACTAGTGGTCTCGAGAAGTCTCTTTACAGACTTATAAAAAGTTATAAGGACTTAGATAGACTTGCTTTAAGTAAGCGGTCAAGTGAAAAAAATTAAAAACTGAGGGTCCAGACAAGTTATGCGTGCGCTTTAATAGTTGTTTTGACGACCCGTGCTTAGTGGTTATCGTATCGGTCCGCCATTCGGAGGATCCCAGGTTCATATCCATGCGGAGCAGAAGTTTGAATGATGAGTTTAGATTTCTGTTCCCGGTCTGGGTGTTTGTGTACGTCAGGGTTAAGATGAGTGAAAGACGAAACACATAAAGACAGGTTACGGTTACTGGGTTAAGAGTAAAATCTGTAGACATGCGTAGGTTAGTAAATAGATGATTGAAAGACGAAACACATAAAGACAGGTTACGGTTACTGGATTAAGAGTACAATCTGTAGACATGCGTAGGTTAGTAAATAGATGATTGAAAGACGAAACACATAAAGACAGGTTACGATTACTGGGTTAAGAGTAAAATCTGTAGACATGCGTAGGTTAGTAAATAGATGAGTGAATGCGAAGTGAGTAAGACAGGTCAGTGAAAAGTCAAAAACGTACAAGAGAGACCCTACATTTCACGTTTTTGCTAACTTGTTTTGAATTCCCCCAGGAATCAAAACGATAGTTTCGACGTCACCCCAAACGCAATTTTCGCCCTTATTAGATATTAATCGACGCGTAAAATTAAAAAATAGATCGCCCTGACACTGTTCAGCATGACAATGACTGGATTATGGCCTCTCCATTACTGTCGCGGCTTGTTGGAATGACTGATGTCTTTACAGACAATTCCTACATACTCTACGCCTACCTACTTTTTAGTTTTTAGTACCTATAATTATATCATCAGAATTATTGATTGATTCTACAATGCCCAGGTCAACCGTTAAACGAAACTCAAACGAAATTTTATACAAAAATCCCCTCTTAATGTAGACAAGGGACAAGAAGGCAACTGAAAGAGAGTTATCTTTCATCCTAAAATTTGTAATATTTCCCGAATACAAATTTTATCCCCAATATTAATATAGGTATTATATATATAAGTACCGAAAACTGTTGTTAGAATTTTTCAAAAATAATCTGGAAACAGACCAAAAAAGTTGCACTAAAACTGTAAAGCCAAAAATTTTATTTCAGCATGAATAAGTAAACAAAATGGAATTCAAATTAAACCGAATATTCATGGACTGCATTATTAAAAAGTTAATTTTAAAAAATACTTCATAACTAATCCATACACGGTTAACAGGTTATGAGAAATCGGATGGAATTCGTTCCGCGCGCAACAAAAGCTAATTCCGGTTCCCGCCACGCTATGTGTATAACTACCCTCGTTCTACGGTATTAGCTGCTTACTCAGTCGTGTGATTAAAAATTATGCAAGCAATAGGCGCTCGGCGGCCGACGGGAGCGTACGTGCGGTTGGCGCGTGCCCGCCTTTATTGCTTTTAAAAGCTTTTTAAAACGATAATGCGCTCAAGATTAAGTGGCTTGTAATTGTTTTTAATGACCGATTTAAAAGTTAATTTTAGAATTGGGTTTAAATTCGAACTGGTTTGCTAATGGACTTGTTAGGGACTTATGGAATGTTAAGTATTTTTTTATTCACATAGGTATCCTTATAATAATTGAAATTGTTCTAAAAAAACAGCTACTTCTATAACAGTAGGTATACAAACTTAAAAAAACGTTTATCAGACTTAATAACTTTACAATCTGGCAATCAAAATGAAATTTCACTCACCCTGAACATTCTGTATTCATAACTTGAATATATTATTCGTCATTATATTAAAATTGACGTAAATATTTGGAAAAGTCTGCGAATAAATACACTAATGTCGTACAAAAACGTAAACTCCTAGGCGGGTGTTCGTCCGTGAAATGGGTGCTTACCGTATATCGATTGAGGGTTTGTACCCTCTCCTGGAAGAATTAATAAACTGCCAGGGGACAGATGACAGGGTACTGAGATTTCATGCGGACTTGTTTGGCGCTGAGTTGAGAGTCCCTTTTATCGGATACGCTGCTTTTGTATATGTGTAATGTGTGTGTAATATTGATTTAGTATGAAGTTTATTGCGTGTCTATACACATTTTTTTTGTGAAGTATTGAATATACGAGTATATGAGATAATTGGTAGATGCAGTAAACGAACTTCTAGGGCAAGTAGAAGTTATTGCCTAAGAGAATAAAATATAGGCGCTGTGACGCTTGAATACTAAAAAGCTAAAGAATTTGTTTGATTGTTCTGCCCCGCCGGGAATCAAACCCAGGATCCTACCTGTGGATCGGCATAGTAAACACTACACCACACGGTCGTCAATTATCTACATTTTAATTTCTCATCTGGTTTAAAAGTACCAAAGTCCTTTTTGTAAACTGTGACTATGTCACGAACAAGAAAAGTTTATTAAACTCTATTTTCTCTACAGAAAATAGTCAGATCAGTTAAACTGTATTTTTAATCAACGAAACCCTTGACAATATTAGGCATACTTTTATTAAGGAAAATGAGCTAAAAGCTTTTTTGACAAAACAAATCGACTAAAGCAATTTTCTCTTACAATTTAACGCGAGCTTACTGCATCCAGCGCTTTTACAACGGCACGACTTCTAGGACCGAATGATTAAACTGAACTAATTGAGTTCTATCTTAAATGCGGGTTTTTAAGTAATAGGTTCGCACTCAAGATGAATCTCAATCTTAAGACTGAGACTATAATGCTTACTGCAGCATACATTAGTTAAAAGTATAACACATTTCTTCGTTAATTCGTTAAATAACCCCATCCCCCGTCCAATATTTATTAAAGATCCTACAATTTAAGAGACGGCAAAAAGAATAAACATTTTGTTACCTATATTAAAAACATTGTTACGAACAGGTTTTTGACTAATATTTATATTATAGTTATTAAAGCTTTTCATTGATCTTAATTTACAAAAGCTTAATACGAGTAGCTACGAATCGTAATTTTTAAAACGTTCCAATTACGCCAGTGGGTGTACAGTAACTCTGCTCTGGTTCTTTTTAAAAGCTTAAGGCTCATTCAGGATCCGCCTAAATATGCAGCTTTTAAATGAAGTCTTAGACGCTGTGTGTTTCCACTGCATCAACATTTTTTTTGCCGTGTCGTACATATCGATGTGACCTACACTCTTACCTAGAACGAATTCAAAGTTAAAATTCATATGTATAGAGGAAGAAATTTGTCATATTATTTAATATATCGTATCAATATGCCTATGTTACAAATATCTACTACGTTAGTTAAAATATCTTACAGGTTACTGAATTTTTTTTAATATTTCGAATAATGACCCATAGGCTACATCTGTCTGAATACAACCTTTTTATAGCCCACAGCTGGGAACGGGTTTCTCCCCATAACCGGGGAAGGTCTGGAGCACGCTCCACCACGCTGTTCCAATGCGGATTGGTGTTGCGACCTCTTATTTTAAATAAAATAATTATAGTGCAGTGGAAACAGATCAACAGAACGGAACCGGCTGTGGAAGGCAATTTATTAAAGAATTGAATAAGCAATTACTGCCGATTCGTGACGTTTAAGTGCCGATCTTGTGCCGATTCCGCGCCGATAAGAACTACATCCTCTCCAAAGATAGGGATTTGGCGAAAGCTCTCCTTAACTTTTATACGGAAACTCTTAATTTGAATTTTACATTTTTTTTTCACATTCGCGCACAGATTATTTAATAGTTAGATTTTATAGAGTGGATAGCTCTTTTTAGACGACTCATGAGTCAAAACCATTTCTGCTAATACCCTTACTAAATATAATAAATATCTATACTAATAATATAAAGCTGAAGAGTTTGTTTGTTTGAACGCGCTAATCTCAAGAACTACTGGACCGATTTGAAAGATTCTTTTAGTGTAAAATAGTGCATTTATCGAGGAAGACTACAGGCTGTCAAGCGTTACGTTGCAATTCTTAACGCGGGTGAAACCGGGGGACACATCTAGTTACATATAAATAACTAATTACATTGAAGAAAAACTTCAGTACCTAAAAGAGTTTTCAGTGTACCTACCTACCATAAGCTATCTATATCAAACCCAATTTTGTATTTTACTGCACTAAACTTAACATTTTAAAAGATATTTCTCTGTTCACTTTACGATCTCTGCAACCAACTTCTACATACCAAAACAACCCTTAAAGTAAGCGGTCAAAGCTGACATTCCCGTCTAACACATCCTGAATTTCAGTACTATGTTGAAGCTACAAGCAGTGAGTAAGAACGTCGTTTTACAAAGCAATTTATCGGAAGCTATTACAGGCATTAGTTGCAAGGAAACGCAATAAACAGGCACATCTGCTGATAATGGAACGCTTACTAAAATTGCTATTTGTCTACCTATAACTGTATAATTTTCATTACAGTACAGTATAGACTAAGCAAACGAACGAACCACTTAATATTAGGATTAGTAGGTAATTTTTTTTAATCCTAAACGAGTGCGCATACAGACTAAGTAGTTTTGCAATTTTAAATTATAATCTAGCTTATGCCGACGACTTTGTCCGCGAGGACTTTAGAATGAGGCCCTAAAAACAAAAATATACTAGATTGAACCAAGGAGCCATGTTGTCCCATATAAACTTTGCCCCCGTTTTTAACTTCTTTAGGGGGAAAATTTCGGACATTCTTGACTTATCGGATGCCTACGTCATACAAAGAACATATCCTCTTAAGTTTCAGGACTCTACAACCAGCTGTTTAGGCTGTGCGTAGTCAGTCTTCAGGACAAAGCATTTTTAAATATGTATACAGATAAGCTAATACTAATTACAAAACTGTATTGTTATTTTAATACTAAGAAAGACAAGTGCCTGATATATAAATATCAACAATTTTCCTTATTTTAATCACACAGATTACACACATGCGAGGTAGCGTTCACGATCAAAGCTTAGACAGACTCGGGCGACAGTAATGGAGGCGAATTTACATTTAATTAAACATGACACGTTAGTTTAGCGACTGATACGCATACATTTTACACCCGGATGCTTAAACTGTAGTATCGCCTTTACGAAATGCGACCTATAATTTCGAAAATAATAATTCGTAATGTCGAAAATCTATATTGGGTATTTGGATAACGAAAAAAGTAGTAGGTATATTTTGGCACTTATTATACACGCTATACGTTTGTCTCACCTCACACACAATTTCGGCCATGTTTTGTTTCATTCGATCGCTGTTTGCAATTTGATTTTTTATAGCTTTTAATCTCCTTTTAACGCTACAATTTTCTGTTCTCATTACAATTCAGTAACTACAACGATGACGCAAAAACAGTAAATGCAAAGCGTACCTTAAACGAATCTATACCGTCTAAGAAGCGATTTGCCGCGCTCCCGTCTCTATCATAGAGAAACTCTACATACAGTACAGAGTATATACTCCACGTAAGTAGTTTTGTAATGCTACATTAAATTAAAGACGAGATCTGGGTAGCGCGTAATTTTCATGTAGGTAGGTTATTGGTGAAAATTTAAACATTAAATAAGTTCTAAATTTAATTTCTAGAGGGACTAGATGTCTGTTCGTCACGACCGAATCGGTCACTTTAATTAAACTAATTTACAGATTACACAGTTTGAAGCTTATCTAATGAGTTACTTGCTATTAATTGTACTGCGCTCGTTAAAGTGAGGGCATGGTCTGGTGGAGTGCTTTGATCGCGAAATTAGTGTGTTTCATCATTCGGTATACTTAGGTACATTATTCTATATCATATTACAGTACGTATTTCAATTTGACGAATGGTGTTAATCATTTAAATTTAATGAAATTACGACACAGGAACGCGAACGGTTTGAATTCCCTTTCATATTTCGCGGCAACATTTATCGCTTTTTAATGTAGTAGACGACACGGTGGATCGCTATATAGCCAGCGGTCACGCGTCATAACGTTCGAAAACGTTTACTTTTATATTTTTTTTCATCGGACATCCGTCAAAAAAGTAACGAGTAGTAAAACATGGCGCATAAATTTGGCGCCAACATCTTATTATGAGAATCTTTTAAGTATCGACTTAGAGCAAAAATTAGAACATTTTTTGCGTCGTAATGGTGCGGTTTTTATAGATCTCAGCGCTGTCAGCTCCTCGGAGGATTGAAGTGAATGGTGGCGAGATCACAGGGACACGAATGGTCTTTGAACGACATGGCGTAACAACGCGCCGTCGACAGCGGTGACACATATAACTCATACCATTTGTCACTTTTAATTGCCACTTGTTGGTTGTCGAAAGTGTCCGAGGAAAAGCGATATATTTACTTTATTGTGAAATAAACGTGCGTAAGGTGTCCCTCGCGCTCGAGAACGTTCCCGCCTCGGAATTAAGACATTAGAAGGAGCGGGGATGTTATTTTGTTCAAAGGACTTATTAATACGTCGTCGATGATAGCAGCTTTGATGTTTGCTTGTTTCGAATTGTAAACGACCGGCATTGGGATATAAAAATCTAAATTACGTCCGTCTAGTCAGACGCCACTATTAACATTCTAATTTCCCTTGCCCAAAAAAAACTGTAGGTAAACATACATTTTTCCTATAGATTAATCGGTAATTTTCGATATTTCAGTCTATTTTAATTCGTGTAACAGCTCAATAAGAAACGTGATATAAAAGAAGGTGCGGTTGTTAAACATCAATTACTTTTTTGCAGGCCAGACCGATCGGTTTCGGTGGCCAAGCAAAATGCGAATATAATGAGGGCCACCGATCTGCGATAATAATAGCCGCGTTTAAACGCAATAAACTAAATATATTTGCGGTGGCGCATGACGCGTGACGCTCCCCAACGCTTTGACACACAATTAAAAATGACAGATGACAGGACGCCATCTTGCGTGGATCTCAAAGACGCCGCCGGGAGCGCGTTTCCCTCGAATGAGAATTCCTGAAAAAATCGGTCAACACATTTTTAACTAGTTAAGCTTGATGGATTTTGTAAGTCGCGCTCAGGCGTCAATCAAATCTTGCGAAATTAGAGATCTAATCTCCTTTAGAACTGTCTCTTCGTATATTAAAATGTGATCTAAATTCAAAGCTTCTCATTTAAGGTTGATTGATGCAATATGGATAGAATTTCGTTATTCTATCAGCAACCGAGCACGTGTTGGCATCTAATTATTTAAATAACTTGTGGTTCATTTTAATGGCGTCTTTAAGTTTCTACAAGATTAGATAATTATAATTTTTTTACATGTTTCTGGTAGTAACATACCTATTTCTAGTAGCAAGTAGTTCCTTTGCACGACGTTCGTTACCGACAACGTTAAAGCCTGGTTGGCAACGTTACCTACTCCGTAATGGAAGACCATTATCGAATTGCAGCTAATGACATTTGTTAGTAATTACGAGTACACACTGATAGCCTACTTGTAAGGAATCTCGACATGCGTCTTGGCTAATGGAGACAAAGCGCTATATGTACCTAGTCCATCCATCAGCCTTTGGAGGTCCACTGTTGGACATAGGCCTCCCCTAAGCCGCGCCACTCCGCCCGGTCCTGCGCCCTGTGGATCCAGCGGTTTCCCGCTATAGGTACCTAGTATCATCGGTAAAGACCCCAACCTGGATGGGTTTCGCGACTAATTATGGTAATTACTACAGTAGTAAAATTAGGCGTAGGATAAATTTAATGTTCTATGCAACGGTGGTACCAACTGAAAGGATGTTCCCTCCAAAATGCTATCACTAAATGAAGATCATCTTTAGTTAAGGTATCTTATTCCTCATGAGTAGAATAAAATTGAGAAGTTGAAAATAAATTAAGTTTAGTGAACATAACCAGACTTTGTATCATGAGTCAGACTTTGTACTATATTTTCACCTATTTATATTTTTTGCTGGGGTAGGTTATAAATAAAACAATCGAAAACTGGAAACTATTTATAATCAACATAGAGGTTACAAAGTAGTTTTTATGCTAGTTTTATATACAGCGTTGAGCATTAATTTTATTTAGCGTTAGGTACAACATTATTTACGTTATTTTACATTACATAGGTAACTAAACGTTTCTGTTGTTTACCAGTAAGATAAATCTTTATTTGCATTAAATGGGTTCCCAAAAGAGACAAAAATTTAAATTCCCTTATAATTTCCTTTTTCAGCTAAACTATTGCATGCAAATTAAAAAATTACAATTGATTTAGCTCAGGCAATAAAGCACGTCGGACATATCCGGTACTCGAATGGGTCGCCGCTAGTGCCAAACTTCATGTGTGCTTCCGTGCTTCGGAGGGCACGTTAAGCCGCCGGTCCCGATTGTTATCGATAGATAACAGTCGTTAAACCTAGTCGGAGGACCTTTGGGCGGTTTGACAACATTCGACACGGGTTGGCCACTAACAAGTATCTCCACCAATCCGCATTGGAGGAGCGTGGTGAAGTATGCTTCATGCCTTCCCCGGTTGTGGGGTGCCAGCAGTGGGACCTTACAAATAAATATTACAATATGCTTTTCACAATTAGGATGCTTTTATTTGTTAGAGAAATAAATAAGTTTAAAGCCTTTTTTTTATCGCGTTATAGCAATTCTGAAGACAAAAAAATTTACAGCAAATTCCTATTTAACATAATCTATAAATATACATTTTTGGCACAATTGCTTATTCTTACGAAATATTATAATTAATTAACTATACTTATAAGTCATACAGCATTGGTATATTTATACACACATAATTAGTTGTAGTATTAATAATATACAATCATTACAAATTATAATAGGAATATTTACAATATAAGTTATGAAAGCTGAAAAAAATAACTTCACTGCTTCTTTGACTTTTGACTGTTTCGATTTTTTAATGGGTGACAGAAAAATAAACAATTAAGTACATTTATAGTAGTAGGTGCTTTTAAAGCCACTGCATTTTCTTATGTCTTCATATCTTCGTCAATAATAACATGGCATAGATGAAAAACATAAGAATCTAGTTTATATAATGTTGCGTAATTTTTCATTACATAACTGTCTAACTAAGTAGGTAGGTGTCTACTTAGGCCATTGTTTTGACAATTTTTACAAATAAGTACACATATAATAATTAATGTGTAATCATGAATAATTACAATGTATAGTAAGTATTTGTAATTATAAAATTTAGATACAGTTACATAAACAGTAGGTACTACAATATATATATACAATAATATAAATATTCATAAATAAATCAGTTAGTATATTTTCAGGACGTAGCATATCTACCTACTTTACGCTCAGGTGAAGAAATGAATGTAGGTACAAGACACAAGTAGGTACATACATAAATACATTTAATGATACATATAAATAATAAAACCTACAAGTCGTCCCTTAGAGTAATATAATAGATTAGGTTACACACTAATTTTATTTTTTGAAATTTCAACGAGCTTTATTTAATTAGACATTACAGATTCTTTTCATTTGAGAAATTATGTTAGGTCTGTATTCCAATTACAATAAAAACAAAAGTATTTAGGGAACTGATTCGATAAATAATTAATGAAATTGAATAAAAATTTCTAATAAAGTTTGCAATTGTTAGTTACAAATATGCATAAAATATATTGCTGATACGGTTACTTAATATTTTATTCTGGTTTTTCGACGAAAAAAAAATTAGCACACAAGTTTACAAATACGTCAATGAAAACATCACTTATCAAATGACACTATTTAACATTAATCCTTATCAAATACGTATCACAATTGATTCATAATTCATCTTAGCCACTTTACTCGTAAATTGCACTAGAAACATCCGCACACTTGCCCTAACTTTCCCCTATTTTGAACCATTTTTCGTCACGTCACTTTGTCTCTATCACCCACAGTTATCATGCTCTTCGACCCTGGAGTCATCAGACTCAGGTCTTTGCCACAATCACGTGTGAGAGTGTCCTATGCTCGAGTGGGTGTGGTGGTGATTGGCTGCAAGATGGTGGAAGTACGGTGCGTAGGGCCCAGGTCCTGTGAACGGGTACGGGACCCCGTGAGAGTAGAGGAGGCCACCAGGGTAGTGGCCGGAAGGGAAGCCCCCCGCTGGTGGAGGAGGCACTGTAGGACTGTTGACGTCCATCCCCGGGTTCTGCTTTTTCCACTTGGTACGACGATTTTGGAACCAGATTTTGACCTGAATAGAAAAAACAATATTTTTGGTGTGGTGGCAAATTATTGCCAATTGCTTTATTCTGCAAGGATTATAATATTGGATCTCAAATTTAATGCAATATGTAGGGTCTATTTACATTAAGAAGTTAGAAGTTGTATTATTATTGATTGCAATGAAGTATTAAGAAAAATGTTAATTTCTGTTTTTTTTTTTTATATCTTGAGCAAATTAACGTTGGTCGGCGTACATTAGGGTACACGACTGCCAATCCTGCTTGCTTAATATTTATAACAATAGAAGGTATTGTACATAATAAATATAATAATAAGCAAACCTGAGTTTCCGTCAAACTAAGACTCAGCGCAAGGTTAAGCCGCTCGCAAACCGACAAATATCTCGTGGTTTTAAACTTATTCTCCAAAGACACCAGCTGTTCGTAGGTGAAGGCAGTCCTAGCTCGTCTGGGCTTGGTTCCGCCCTTGGAGTCTCTGGAGCTGCTCTTGCCCTTCTTAGAGCTGGAGCTGGTAGGGCTCTTGGGGTCTCCGTTCTCATCCAGGTCCGATTGGGTGAGGATGTCGTCATCCATGTTGGAAGTCTGGTCATCCGTTTCCACGTCATCTGCCTCGATGTCCGAATGCTGGAGGTGGTCTTTGACTGCAACAAAAGATACGGTTTGTTGTCATTTTATCATTCACTAGCTGAGCCGCTCGGTTTCACCCGCGTTAAGAATTGTAACGTAATTCTTGATAGCCTATAAGCTTCCTCATGAATGTATCTGTCGTACACAAATAGAGTTTTTCAAATCCGACTTGTAGTTCCAGAGATGAACGCGATTAGGTTAATCTCTGGAACTACAAGTCGGATTGGTGGATTGGTGTAAGTACCTTTGGTTATTTTCATTGATTTATTCTTTTGTTTTAAGAGCTATCATTTTAATTACTGTATTCTCTGGCTAGCTGACCTGGCAAACGTAGTCCTATAAATTATGTATAAATTATATAATTTAACTAATAAATTACGCATATTACGCACAAGATATAAAGATGTTTTTGGTATATTTTTCATATATTCTATTGTTTTTTAAAATATTCTATCGCCTATGTTCGTCAGGGATAATGTAAAGATCTAATAGTAAAAGAATTTTTCAAATCGGTCCAGCACTTTTGGACGTTATTCAATGCAAACAAACATACAAAATAAATCTTACCTACTTCGCTTCAGATATCTTTAAATGTGTACAGAATGCAGTATGGTCGAAATATCTACAGAGAACGCAGATCTTTCAAAACATAAAGAAATAAAATTCCTACCTAAAGAATCAAAAACGTCGAACCTAAAAGAATACATCGCATAAATTATTAATTTAATAATTTCCTTACGGCCTTTTCAATAAGATTTTTCATGTTTTTCAGATCTCATAATAGATACATCCGTTTCCTTCTCCGTCGGCGCGGGTGTTGCCAGTGCGAAATAGTTTTAAAACCGCCATTAATTTTTAATGTGGCGACATTGGCGGCAAATTTGTGCGTCCGGAAACATTAAATTATAATTTACGGCTGTTTTGTATTCAGTAAGATTAGTTGGATACTGATTCTAATGGTCGACAGGATGTATAAATATTAGGGAAATTGGCGCAGTGTTTAGGTGTGACACTAAACGAGCTTCGAAAGCGCGTAATGGCGATAAAATCAACATTAATAAGTGTCAAATCGATATCAAAGCGGCCACAGTGTCACGTGCGGTTGCCGAGACACTTTCACTGACTCGCGTTTATATTTATAATATATTTATGTGATTATTAAGCATTTATTAGGCAACTGGCTAAGCGTTAATGATTTTTTGTATAGAAGATTATGGCAACACACATTAAAATTCAGATTATAGCTGACACAGACAAAATTTATTCAACGAAATACAAAATAATTTACATCTAAATAAACAATATAAATAAACAATATTACATAACAAAAATATTTAGAAAATATATATTATAGCTTAATTTTTCAAATAAAGACATGCTTATTTCAGTATTAAGCAGTTTCAGTTAAACGTATAGGTAAATGGTAAATGGTAATTTTTGATTTACAGGAAACCCGGCTTGAAAGTGCTTTCAACTTCATGTTTGGTTAAGTTAACATTTGCTATAACTAAGATTCTATATTTAAAGTAAGTAGTGCCAATACCAATTTTAATACCTACCAATCTTTGTCAGGACGAGACAACTAAATACTTTTTCCTTAGCTCGTAACACTCAATGTTTCACGTTTTATTAACTGTCAGATAACTGAAAATACAATTTAGATATTTTATGACAACAAATTCTTGTAAAACCAATAAACATGCTATCGTTTTACCACTAGTTACCCAAAATTAGTGCTTATAACAAACACGATTAAGTTTATATTAGATTGAATAATAAACGAGTTTGCGTTGTTTTATTTAAAGGCTGTCGTCCACATCACTTATCGCGAATTAACGCGATAAAATTACGAGCAGATGTTACGATGACAGATATATCGAGTGCGTAAACGAGACGATGCACAGGCGAACTAAATTAAATGGTGATATCGGATTGTTAAATACTGCAAGCTATGTAAATAACTAAAGTATGAGAAAACAATAACTTTTAAATGATTTATATAAATCCATGTCTACAAAAGTAAACATAACAAGGTGAACATAAAAAAAAAATTAATCAGTCAGGAAATTGATGTTAAAAACAACAAAATTATTAAAGAAACTCAACTCAATTTAACTTAATATAAATATGATGTTACATAACGCTTCGATTACTTTATATATCTACTGACAGTTTTTTGTATCATGATGTAAGTTCAATACCTACTTAAGTATTGTGTTATAACATTATAGGTATATTTAAGCTATATTCAAATTTAGAAAAAATGGTTAGGCCCTTACACAATATCCGTTCTGTTTACTCTTTATTTATTATTATCGTGTTATTATCTTGACAGCTGCCTGTACATTGAATGCCATCTCATATTGTTTTCTGATTCTTCTAAAATGAAAATAAAACAACACAATATGACGTCGACAATAGGCTTAAGATCAAACGGTTCTTTAATTAAAAGATCAAAGCTGCAAAGGTAATTAAAATCTAATTAAATCTTATTGCTCCTAAATTAGATCTCGCCAATTATTATGTCATTGCACTGGACAGCAAACCTAATTAGGGTTGACATCACTATATTATCACCTACATGTAATATAATCGTCGTGAAAGTAATAGATATATTTCTACAATATTTCTATAAAAGGTCTTTCCGTCGTTTGCATAACAGCACCTAACAAAAGTATCTATCAAATATTATTATACATTACTGCAATTATAAAGAAAGTAAGAAAAACTGTGATCGTTGTTAACCTTCAATACAAATTTAGAGCATCGAACCTTTTGATTTTGAATTTTTATTTATTTTAATGAAGTGGCAAGTTGGCAACCCTATTTCCATCACAGCTGATTTGACAAATCGAAATACGGGCGTCGTCAATCTGTCTATAGGCAAGTAGTTCCGCGTGTTCAGTGCCAAGGCGCCTCGCTAATTGACGTCGTATTAAAATACTATAAATAATTGATGCTAACAAATACACACTGATAATAAACAACTTATTTTATTCGATCCGCCGTGAATAAAAGTGCTTAACAACAGACATTTGCAGAATCACTTGAGCTCTCATCATTCAAAAGCTGATGTTTTCCGTTTGGTCCCATTTCAATTTGGTCTAGTTCTGACAATGACATCCATGAGAAAGCCTTAAACCTAAGTCTTAAATTAATTTAACGCGAGTTATAATTACACACCTAAGCATTTGTATTCTCTCTTTTTTCAATATGAAATTCAAAAACATAATTGTATTATTTGCCTAGTAAAATCGGTATCCAGTTACTTTTGTAAACTTTCAACATTTTTCACCCCTTTCGAGGTAAATCCACGTATCTACAACAAAAGCAAATGTGCTCAAGTACAGGCATTTGTAACTCGCCAGGGTTGTAAACAGGGGTAGGATTTGCGTAAAGCCTACATGTTCACAGGGATATCTACGCTCGTCGGCAGTTGTGATGTTACTTGAAAAGTTAGCAATTAAATACTTCTATAAACATTTCTAGGTAAGAATATAATATATATTAAACTAGTTGTTCCACCCGCGTTAAGAATAGTAACCGAATGTTTGATAGCCTTCCTCATGAATGTAGATATCATATACAAAAAGACTGACTGAATTGTGAATGTAAACCATTCTCAAGTCCCCTTGAACACACACAACAAATGTCATCAAAACCAGTCCAGTCGTTTAGGAGGAGTTCAGTCACCGTGACAGTTTGTCATATCCAG
>DWQK01001527.1:0-15404 GCA_018231225.1 Noctuana stator
GCATGCTCGTCTGCTACTTCATATAATAAAAAAATAATAATAATATAGAATTTTATCTCTACGATGGTAACGTACAATTTTCTCCGATTATTACTACGTAACATTATATTGAACTTATATTGGGCCAATCACAATGTTATCGGATTCTTAAGAGTACCTAAAACGACTCTGTATGAGTGTATGGCAGTTGCAAGGAAGTGGCGTAAAACTAAGATAAGAATTCATAAACCTTAGCACATTAATTAGCGTAATGAAGCTATTGATTTGCCTACATCTGCATTCAGTAGACTCGAAACAAAATATCCTAAATATACAGAAGACTATTACGATTTTATCAGCGATGAATAAATAAATAAGAGAATGAAATAAAACAGAAATGTCGTGCACAACGAGTAAAGTTTAGCCACTAACGACTGCGCGTCGCCGCCACCGATTGTCATCAAAGTCTTTCTGTTGTTTCCAAAATCTATTTTAAGTACGCGTTGTTTGTCAAGCTGAGAAACCGAACTGTCAAAAGTTGTATTTCTTTCGTATTTTTGAAATAAACTTGTCTCGTGAGTGTAATTCCTAATGTTGTGTGGATTTGAGGTATAATAATTTTTGTTACTAGCGTTACGGAAACTACCGACTTCAAAATTGTCTCAAATGCCAATTTAAGACTTATGTAGTTTTCTCTTGAATGCCGTTATCAGAACTGGTCAAATTGAAATGGGACCAAACGGAAAGCATTAGCTTTCAAATAAAAAAAGAATCATCTCGATCAGTTCAACCAGTCATGAGGTAACAAACATAAAAAATACAATCGAATTAAGAACCTCCTCCTTTTTTGAAGTCGGTTGAAAATACCTACAGCCAAAACCGTGTCCAAATTCGTTGCATAGTTTACCCCCACACACTTTGTTAAATGGTACCCACTTACTTTGTTAAATGATATCATTTAAGTTGAGAAAGGCGATGGAATTAATATGCACCGTTTTAAATTTAATTACATAGTACCAACCTAAAATGAATGAATTGCAAATACAATTACAAATATAATATAAAATAGTCGGTGCACACTTATTCGTAGGACAAAAGCTTTTCAAACCCGAGCTTTTCTCCAAACATTTACCAGTTCAAGTCATACCAAAAACCAGCACAATTCTATTTTATGGAAGGCTGAAAAGACAAAAAAACACAATATATAATAGAAAGTGTTTTAAAGAGTATGGGGAGAGATTCTTTAGCTCTCCGTCTGTAGTCGCTTGCATGTGGACTATTGTGAGTTAGCACAATGCTGCGAGGGTATTATTCTGAACAGACCTAAGTTCTGCATGAGCAGTTCGTAGACTCATAAATCAAGATTTTCAAGAGGTCATCCTTAGTTGGTTTATTGTGTATGGTAGGTACGCTATGAACATTTTTTGTGGTCCATCGGAAGCTCAATTAACTTATCTAACAATGTTTGAATTCAGTAAAAACCTAAATAGTATTTAAATAAAAGATGCATACAGACAGACTCAAATTCATTTAAATACGCGTGTTAGAAACCTACAGTGAAACAATTAACATGACACTGTTATTTCTGTGTTAGGCAGGTCGCTACTGCTACAAATGACTACATTGTAGGTACAATAGATAAAAGTAAACAATTGGTCTGGAAACCAGGGGTCGGCAACTTTTTGACAGACGAGGGAAAACTCGGAAAACAGTAAATTTTTACGATTTGTAAACTTTTTCATTCGTTGAAGAATAGGTTTTATGATGAAAGGTCTCTTTAATCGTTTAGTTGCGTCTCAGATTGTTTATAACAACCAATAAAAACACAAATTGAACCTGGCCGGGCCGGATCGGCGATCTGCTATCATTGCGAACAGTTGGTCTGTGTTGTGAAGTACATTCTTACACAATCTGGATACTTATAACGTAAAATAGTGTACGTCTGTTTGTGATTTGTCAGAACTTAGTTTTCGCTCCTGCTATCTATAAACGTACAAAAAATGCACGACAAAAGCTTATCCGAAACTCCTAGCTTGGAAAATATTTGAGTTGAGAGATAAAAGTTTTTTGCAGTTTAACAGCTACCCTGAAAGGGTAAGGGCTGTACTGTAAAGACCAAAATTAAATGGTCTTTACAATACCCGGTACTAAACTCCATCCATCCATCAAACATTTCAGTACCCAAGTTTTTACAAACACCAGACTTGGGTTGGCTAAGTCTAGTGGTAAAGTCTTGGTGAGTAGGTACTTGGTATCACTGGTATTTTGGAGGAAATACTCCCACCCTATTTGTACTAGTACTATTCTACCAGTTAAGTAACAAACATTTTATTTGTACAAGATTGAAAGTTTCAATTTGTGTCGCCAGTAAAATAATCGATGCTATCGTCGAAATTGTACCGACTGGGAACTGCGCGGCGCAAACGGTACGACGTATGAAAATGTGTTTTTTACAGCTCCTGAAATTGCCTATAAAGTAGCAGGTAGCTGCAATAGACTGCATATTGGCAGCCATTTTGTTTGCGCGTGGCATACATTGCCAAGATATTGCAATCTCTATTAAAAAAGGACTGTTAAGGAGAAAGTAAATATAATTGTGAAAGAAGATGGCCTTTATTTCGGTGGGTCCGGGTTCCATCTTCGCAAGCTCATGTAAATTTTTAGAGTTATGTGCACATCAGAGAATTGCGTCCTACTGGTTCTTAGGTGAAAACAAATGTCGTGATAAAAACTGCAGGTTAAGAGTTCTCAAAAAAAGTAAAAAAAACAACAACAGATGACTACAATTAAAAACCTATTAAAATTTGTTTTCGCACATCACGTGTTTCACAATCATTTTGCAATCTTACAGAAAAAATATACATACATACTGACTACTGTTATAATTGCATAACTATAATTAAACTTATATCTTGCAATTAGAAATTGCTATCAGTGGCGGGCGATCTTTATACTACTTTACATTAAAATAATTAGAATTTAAACAAGTGAGTTAGGCAGTTAGTATGAATGTATGGTCATTCTCTCCCAGTAAATTACTTACTTAATTACAATGATAATGAACAAACCGCAGATAAACACGATATAACGATTTAATGCAAACTCATTAATTTACCGGCTAAGTGGAAGAGAAAATATTATTATACTATTCAAAAATTTTTTTATACAATACCTATAGGTAGTGTAGAAGACTAAAATAATCATATTTTGGATATTTTTATCGAACATTACTGGGGTTCGTTATATTAGTTTTCTATATGAATCTAGTCCAAGGAAGTTCGAGGAATATATTTTCCCAATAAGTTTTTCTGACTGACTATTATTCTTTCCTTCTCGTTTGCAGGGTATTTTTCATTTTGCAAAATTCGTAGCTAATTGAAGAGTTCTCCTGGCCTTCTTTCGACTCCATCATCAGACTTTAGAAATCATCTAGAACCACCGCGTCCTTGTCAAAAGTGCCAAACGTAGCTATCAAACGAGTTCAAGTTTGGATATTTTTTACATTAGATAATTGTTAAAAGGCAAAACTACGACAAAATATAGTTCAGTTGCATTTAAAAAATATTTTTAAACTTCACCTTGACAAAAATAAATGTGCAGGAAGCCAAAAAAAATACCAAGGCAAGACATTATATATTTCTTTTTCATACCGCCATAATTCATTGGTAAATACTGACTCCGCGTCACTTCACTTTATGCGAAAGCAAAATTTTTTGCGTCCCATTTGCGTTGCATTCAATGGGGATTACTGCACATGTTCATAAATTGGTTCCCAGCTTTACATAATTGCATTTTTTTACTTGGTGTTGTCAATCCTAATACAAGTCAGTTGTAGAGTCACTAAATACACTTTTACACTGAACGTATAGTGACTCTGCATCGCGTTTTGGTTTTCCCGGATTTTACAGTATGTATGATACAGATAAGAATGGCTTAGAATGGCTGAAACCATAGACCACTGCGCTGGCCAAATACTGGTTGGTGGTCGTTTTTCAAAATTATGTACCGAGTATTTTCAAAATAAACAATTGTTTGAAAAATATAAGTCTTACGTTATTTTTCAAATAATTTTTGAAGCTTTAATAAGAACGTCTTATCTCTCACGAGTATGTTATAATTCTTGCTACCTTTAAGAAAAGACAGATACTTTTACTTAGAAACAGACAGATTTTAGAGAATACAACAAAAACTTACATTATTGCCTTCCAAGTAATTTACTTGCCCTGTATTTTTATTTCAATAATAAAACAATATTTTTTCTACAAAAATAAATTACCTTGAAATGTTATCCTTTTATAATTTGAATGATAGAAATTAAATTGTAGTCAGTATGACAGTTTTTCATTAGAAAAGGTGCGCTCACAATAGGTTGAGAGCATACTGTTACGGCCAGACAATTGTAGCCGTTACTGCTATCAACTTAATGGTTTTATTACTTCTTACTTTAATAGCTCTTGTGTTTTATTGTTATTGGGCACCATTGAAGTGATATATCCAGGTAAATTGCAGCAGTAATAAAATTTATTGTAGAAATAATTGCTTAAAACACAATGTCTCTGTTTTTTTAAGTATATAGGTAACATTTATTAGTGGATTGTCACCTCATGGCACTTTATAAATTTTATGAGTCATTTAAAACCACATTTTATGAAGTACGTTCAGAATATTCTTGTACTATGTTTTGTGTGTCCTCTTAGTGTGATGCAAATTGAAATAACTTAATTAAACTAATAGACTACTATAGCAACATAATGGAGAACACTCGGGCTTGTTAAGTTTCCTTTACTGAAACGTCCAACATAACATTGACTAGTCTATCTGTATACTATTATCTATATTGGAGGTTGGATGTTGGATGACTAGGAGCTGCTCTGCAGTAGGTACACAATACATAACGTTAGCTAGTCTGCACGCTTAGGTATATACTTACATTCTCACGCAATTCAGCTTGGAAACTACTATTCACACCACGAATCAAAAACAATTCTTTAACGTCAAGCCCAAGATTCAATATCTGAGGAACAGCCGTGTCAGCAAGTCAGCATTGTTCTACTCGCATTCTCCTCAAGGCTCTAACCAGTAGGGAGCAAGGACCACAATGGCTCATACGAACAGTCGGGGGTAAAATTTACCGACTACTTTGTGGTGAAACCCAGCGTGTCTTCCGACTTTTCATAATGAGAAAGTTGTTATAATAGTGAACTGAAAATATAAATAGTTGTTTTACAAGCCATTCCATCAAATCCGACTCGAAGGTCCAACAATTGTTCATACTGTTTGATCTTAGGTAGAAAATGTACCCATCTTTATACGACCTATCATAGTTATTTGATGTAAGTTAATGAGAGTTAACAATTCGATATGAAAGTAACTTAAGCATTTGTAATATGTATTAGTATAAACGGATTAGTACGGAATACGGATGGTATAAAAATATTGTGTACGTGTACGTGTAACTATGTGAAAGTGCCGTTAAAGTTTTATAAGAAAGTTTATACTACATAATGAACAGCGACAAAATTGCCAATAAAGCATCATTCCACTTCAATAGATTACAAAAAGAACTGTCCATTCTTTTAGCAGACAATTACCATACATTTCTTATAGAAGTACCTCCACTTGTTATGGCATGATTTATACGGCGTATTGTGTTGCGTTGCGACATTCATCTTTGGCGTAAGCACTATAGCCATGGGCTGAACCGGCGGACAATGCTTTATTCATACGGCTCTCAGCTGCCTTTTGTCATATGCCTTCACATCTTTCGGTAATATTCCAATTTCGTTTGCGATTTAGGGCACTAGGACATTACTATCTACCGTATCAGTATTAGGTATATAAGTCGTAGGTATAGTACCTACATTAATGTGTATCCCTATTTCTATTTAGTCAAAGTTGTTTGTTATTGTTTTTCTTAGTTGTACCTAAATAGAATGAACTCCATCACACCAAAACGGATTGCCCGATTTGGATAAAAATTTGGTACAAACATGTATTATAATCTAAATAAAAGCTAGGAATACTTTTTTTTCAGTAGGTACATCCCGTGAATCTTCATGAGTAGCAAGTTAGCAACGCAACAATCCATGTTAGGTACATAGGACTTCCGTCCTATTTGCTTTGACATGGGTGTCCCAGGGTTTGCTGTGACCTCTTAACAACAGTTGTCATATTGTGCTTGTTCGTTTGATTTCCGATAAACAATAGAAAGCACATTTATGTTTGCTGGGATTAATATTTCTTATAATAATAAAGCAGGGTTTAATTTTAAAAATTATATGAATGCAGCAGCAGTTTTATAACTTAACAACGACTGCATTGTCCAATATCTCTAGAATGGTATTTCAATAAAATGATACGATATCAAGCTGTGATTTCAACGTATTATCCAAATTAGATGCGGGTGCCGCGGGCTGTGATGGCCCTCTTCAGTTTTTTGTTACCGGGATTATACCGCGGGATCGGGTCGCGTGACCCCTCGCCACTCTCGCCGGGGGCTACGATTATGCCAAATGATTGAATTTCACTTTGTATTGGTTTTATGAAAATTGTTCCTATTAATTTTAAATAACAAGCTTAAATTCAGAGGTTTTAGATTAAATATTAAAATATGATTATATTATTATTATTTCAGGCAAAAAAATAAAAGAATTGTTTGATTGATTGATTGATAAAAACCGATTTCAGGCTTAAAACTAATAAAAATTGGTTATATAATACCTACAGATAGTATTTATATTTTTATAAATTGTAATTTCAGAGACTACCTACCTAACTTAAAAATAAATCATTTATAACAAATGGAAGGTGATAACCCAGTAGATATGCAGAGTATATAGAGAAAACTTGGCAACACTTGGCATACTTTCCCAGCACGAAGGTTCCAAGAAGGTGAAGTCTTGGCAGCGCTTACAGATAAACTACTTAAAGTGCAAAGTTGTACAAATGGATCGGAAATTCCAGTATATTGGATTCTCTTATAAATAACCATTGAAATAGGAGCAACTTATTTTGCGAGGTTTTCAGCAGACTAGAAGACTCGACAATAATAGAGATCCGATTGTTCCATGCACCATTCCTTCACCAGCTCACCACGCCACGGCAACCAACGGTCACCAGCGAGTAGCTTACATAGCATCTTAGCAAAGCATTAATAAACGAATAAAACTTATCACCAACTTATTAATAACAGAACAATCTGGGATTTCGTAGCAAACCAACACAAATGTCAGCTGATGTTTATTGGTAACTGCACCCCATATACTTCCATATGCAACCTCGAACAGGAGAGATGTGCTACCTGAGGTCAAACGTGGAGCCGTACTCATGAGCACTGAGATGGTTCATGGTTTATCCACCCGTCCGTCCTTTAAAATAAACTATCATACCAGTAGCACCACAATTTCGCCGAAATTTTCCATACAAATTATCAGCTTATTACCTACTTGTCATTACTATCCCAAATAACTGAATCTAAAGGAGCCGCCATTAATTGTACACCGTCTTTTGAAGTGGTCTACAGAACTTTTTAAAGTGTCCTTTTCTGCTAAAATATTGCAAAAAATGTCTTAATAGCCCTGACGTCATCCAGGAAATCATTAGTCAAATGAAGTTATCTCAAGAAATACGGCAAAAAGCTTAATGGGCTCAAGTATGCAATTTGTTTCGTAATGTACCTAACTTCTCAACCATTAGTCGCAAGCGGCTTCTAAATGTTAAGTAGGTTGCAGTTGAATAATCTGAAACCTTTTTTACTATGTCACTAGCTATAAGTTCAACTTTATATTAACTATATACCTAGTACGATGATCCACGTACATGAACCGCGCATATTTATAATAGCCCCGCTGGTGGTGTGGATCGCAAACGATCTCACTGTTAACAACCACAGACGTGGTCGGTACTCGGATGGGTGACCACTACGAGTAGTGGCTAACTTCACGCACGCTTCCGTGCTTCGAAGGGTAGGTCAACAGCAACCCGTCGGTCCCGTTTGTTATGGCAGGTAACAGTCGTTAAACCTCGTCGGAGCCCCGTAGGCCCTTAGCGGTTTGACAACATCCGACATGGGTTGGCCGCTAACCCGTACCCGTATAGAACCAAAAACCTGTAATTATTAGAGTCCACCGACGGGTCCCGGTCCAAAATAGTTTGTTATTACAATTGCATATTTTAACCGTTTTATAGAGGACATGACAAAGGCTTTCACATCCCGAGATTGTCTCACAAACAAACTGAAGAAACAACCCCGAGCATAAATAAAAATAAGTGGAATGAAAAGGGTCGAGCACTCCCTGGCCTAGCTGAATGATAGGGTTGGCACTTTGCGAGCAGAGCTTTACCAACCCTTCTTTCTTTTAACGAACGTAATTGACAATAGGGGTGTATAACCCTTTCATAATTAAATCTAAAACATCCTTGTTCTTATGAAGTATGTGGAGAAGTTGCGTTTTCACTGTTCATTAGAAGTATCTCAATTGTTTTGTTAGTTAAATACCTTAGTGTTCTATGGCCGCATTAATATACACTAATGTGTCATTGTTTAAAATAATTTAGCTACATCTAGATAATTTCTTTAGAGTTTAAGTACTTTAACAGTCCACCCTCATCATCATTAACGCCCCAACCCACCAATGACCCATTGCTGGTGGGTCTCCTAAAGTGAAAATAAATTTATAATATTATGTACATCATTTAAAAAGTAAGGGAGCGCACGGGGTTCGAACCCGGACCTATCGAAACGGTAGGCTAAAATTCAACAACTATCATGTCTCTATTACTCAATCTCTTTCTGGTGACAACCCTAGCTGAGCTGAAGTACAAGCGAGGAATCAATAAACTGTTAAAGTTATGTTGTCGACGGGCCCGCAGTGAATCTGTACGGACGGATGAATTAGTTTGTGCTCACCAAAGATATTGGGGGCGGCAGAGGGTGGTGAAATGTTTATTCTGTCTTTGGATATTATGTTAGACTGAGGTTCCAGATGTGAAGATGACGCATGGAACAGTAGGTAGCTTATGACTTTTATGGAGCGGTCGATGGAATTATTTTTACTAACTCTAGTCTTGTGCAGGGATGTTAAGGTGCTCCGTACCCGAAACCGAAACTATCGGATATCAGAAATAAAAATCTATCCGTAACCGAAACCGAATCCGATATGAAAGTTTCGGATAATTCCAGGTAGAGATGGAGTCTATATTTTTTGAAGTTACCTTAACGCTTTAAAGTAAAGTAAAGGTTAGCTGTAATAATTACTTATGTGACTGAATGTAATACCAAAATATTGATAACCTAAAAAAAAAGTCACATTATTATTACCTATTTGAATTAATTAACTTTAAAAATTCCTTAGAAATCTAATATCCGTAACCGATACTATCCGAAATTAAAGAATAATCCGAGATAATATTTTCATATCCATAATTATATTCCTACTCGTATATCTGTATCCGTATTCAAATCCGTAATATTCGCTAGTTTTGTAAGCAAACTCTATGGAGTTATAACGAAATTATACGGGTTATAACGAATAATCAACCAGATTTTAAATTGCTTTAAAAATGTAGATACTTACCTAGTGCCTAGAAAAGACATGATTTATTAAAAAAATTATTACTTATACAAATGGTTTATTCATTCTATTATTTCTGTTCCATAAATAATATTCAAGTCTGGAACGGCATTACTGTGAAGGGACAATTTATTCATTGAACTACAAATTGTATTGTGTTGAATACAGTTTGTGTCGCTCTAAACAAGTTTAAAGAAGAGGACAGTAGGTACATAAAGTAAAGTATAATAATGTGTTACTATAGGTCGAGCAGGTAATGAAAGCCTTTGATATGATTTTTTGTAAATAAGTAAAGGATAAAGCGATCATGCAGTTCATCTGATATGAAATGGGCAACCATGTCCAACCCCAAACTGGAAGAAGGCGCTGTCTTAGGTCGTCCGTTGCGTTACTACTCATAACTTGCTACTCATGTCATGAGGACTGATATGTTCGTCTCAAATAATCCAACCAGCACTCCCAACCTCCCCAACCGAAACACAAGAACTTGGCACGGGACTGCGGGTTCTGAGGGCGGCTTGGTAGCTCTAAAATCATTTCATCAATTGGGCCATGTGCTATCATAATACCACCTTTTCCTTCACGCCTATTACCATTATAATTTTTACTATAATAAACGGATAAAATTATGGCTATTCAAATTTATCAGCAGCCCTCCGTGAAAGCGTTCATAGATTAATGGGGACGGCACGTGAGTTGCTTTTTAATAAGTCCTCATTAAGAGGCTTGGGAACGCAGAGAATACTCAGGGATTAAGTCCCTGTATGACGCAGTAGACTATGATAGTCTGTCATTCAATGGGACTGGAATTCGATTACCAGCGGTGCAGAAATTTTAATGTTAGCTAAACATGTTTGGAGAGCTGAGCGTTTGAGTTACTGTGTATTATATTTATGTGTGAACGACACCAGACAATTCCATGGGGTGCTACAGACGTTAAACTCTATTCAGGAACGTACGAATATCTTCACATAGCTGGATTTAAAACTAGTCTATAATAAACTGAACAAAATACGTGTTCTGCAAAGCACGAAAACGCGCACGAAATTCTGAACATACGTACATCTTTTCAATTAGCGATCACAGATCTAATACTCTGATATTTGTTGTAGTCTGCTGTGGCCGATGTTGTTGTTGTCGTTTGTGTGTCTATATAATGTGATACACAACCTGCAGAGCTGTCTTTGGTATTGATATGTGCGAGTATAGTCAGTAGGACAGAGGAATACGCTGCCACCTTCTTTACTATTGCAAAAAAGTATATTGTTGTATTCTACTACAGAACGAAAGCTTAAAAAAGTCTAGAATATAGATAGCATCGGTCAGCTAAAGACGTTTAATCGCAATACTAAAAGATGGAATTTATTTAATTCTGAACGTTAAACACGTATTGTTTTGTACGTTCACATGCGTCAGGTGTCAACCGAACATTTATGAAATCCCCTTTAACACGTTAAGTACCTGTAGCTAGAGCTTCAGCTTTGTGTGAAGACTCAAAGACAGTTTTGGATAAAAGCACACAAAGGAGCCGTGCAGCCGCATACACAAAAGAAAAACATTTTTCATTATCCTGTACAAAAGTAGCCGAACGATATTTTGGACGATTGCAATCAATCTTTTGTGCGTCGGCTAGGGTGCGGCGTTTTGACAAGCCTTCGTAAGACGTTCCCATGGCGAATTCCGCTCTCCGTACCCTGACGCCAACGAGATATTCCGTTTCGTAAACTTATCATAAAAAATCCAGACGAGTCGTTTGTCCGTCACAAATAAATCTGCATCCTATGAAAGAAGCTTTCAAATCAAAGTTATTCGTTTCGGTTTTTGTGACACGACCGTTATTGTGTTCGGCCGCTGCTCCGCGGTCTCGTACCCCTTGCCACCCTTCCCTGAAATAATATCAAACTCGTTCTAACCCTTCGGAAGATGAATCTCTGAGGAGTTGTTCGAGTTGAGAAAAATATCCTCTGATGGTATTTGTTGAGATCTCTTTGTGCGAGGCTCCCGGACCGTAATGAAATTCTAAGCCCGACTCCGCAGGGGCTGGCTATCTTGTTTTTTGACATTTATACTTTTATCAGTCCAGCTGGTATTTTAATCAAGAAGGAATACTTACTTTGGGTATCGTTGACATGATAAAAGTAGCGCTCCGAAAGGACACGCATAAAATGAAAATGTGGACTCAGATATTTAAACTTCACTTTTCTATCTAAAATAATTGTGCTAGCTTATCATTACTGAGATGGATATTATTTCATTAAACTTGTTAGGTAAAACTTCACAGTTTGTACATAAGTTTGCCCGTGTAAGGAACATAATAGACCGCCATTGTGTCAGCTGCCTACTGTGTTGTTAGCGGGAACATTGATAGGGCTGAACAAAGATGTTATTATCTAATTATTATCGGTCGAAAGCGGGCTGGGAACCATATTGTTCCTAGCTTCACAGTGACAGAGTGTAATTCATACTTAGGTGCATTTACTGCACAAACCAGTCCAGTTTTGGACGTTCAGTCACATTCAGGACATTTATATGATAATTTTATTATAACTCGCGTTACTAAAACAATCCTCTTCAACATTGTCACGCACGTACTTACTTAAATTTAAGACCTTTATAGTGTTCTCATGGATGCTGTTGTCAGAACTGGACCAAAATGGAACCAAATGCATAAAAATACAGTCAAATTAAGAACCTCCTTCTCTTTTCGAAGTCGGTTAAAAAGAGCAATAAACGCTTGAATTACATAAGTCTGCAACCGCAAAAAAGATATTTTAACGCCGCGCGGATCTGTGCGAACGTTAGATAGAATTATTCGAGATATTTAATCAAAATCAATCTTACTTAGCGCCAGGGCCGGGGACGAGAATATAATTAAAAATGAGATCGTTCTCGACTTAGGGGAGGTTCGGCTGGATTAAGCTTTTTCACGTTTTGGACGAATCACTAAGTATTATGTATGTTGTCTTTCTTTGAAGCGATCATGCGACGGGTTTTGTGTTGCTATAAGTGTAATAAATTTGAATGCTAAAAACCTTAGGAAACTTTTTATAATTTTTAAGATAGGCTTAGGATTACTTTTAATCTTATTTCCTACGATTTTGTATTTATATAGTTTTAAGTCGAGAGCTAATAATATTGAAAGAAATATGGTTTTCTTAGTAAGTACATGTAGAGAAAACATATAGTAGGTACCTACATATCTGATATTGTTACCCTCAACAGTAAGTAAAATGCTTCTTAGATTATTTCTAGCGAAAACATCTCTTTGAACAAAGTATTCGGTACACTTAAATATGTTTAATGAACTACTTGGAATAATTTATCAGCAGTTACACTTAGTAAGAAGCAAATGTGTCGGCAAGCTAAAATCTAATAAAAGATACACAAGATGGATAGACAGGAAAATAAACAAGATTGTCTTAACACAACGCGGAAATTCAGAGGAATTTTTTTAAAACCTTACCATAACTTCCTCCTCAACTTTTCCAAAAAAACAAAATTATCCGACGCGCGTAACAAAATTCAATCTTCCATGACTTAAAGCGGACGTCGATATAATTAAAAATAAGATCGGGTAAGCTCGCCAACGAGCCGGATTATGCTTTCATTAAGGTTTTATCGTTCCTGGCGCAGCAATCGATCACTGCCCACGATTCAATTAAGGAATTAAACATTCTTTAGCGCTGAGTTAAGATGTTTTATCCGTTACTAATAAATTTTGTTCGTGACCCAATGAAAATAAGTGGAAACAGATACTTGTTTAAATTTGGAACCTTTTCAGTCACATTTCCCACCGGCCGCCTAAGGAAAGGAGTCGTTGGATGATCCTTGGTCATCGAACCATGAATCTTGCTTCGACACCTGATATAAAGTGCTCTATATTTTCTACATGTTTCGGATTATTAAGCTTGTTAAGCTACTCTACAGAAGGTTCTCGGATGAAAATCGCGTGAGTGTAGGCACACATTTATTACGTAAGATAAAACGAGTTTGCTGACAATTCTTTTCTAAGAATTTTGTATACCAAAAGAATTCTGATCTCATATCTACATTTGTATACAAGTTTATGCTCCTAAGAAACAGCATAACAAGATTATTTCTGCTTTTTAGTTTCTGCTGACGCTGCGCTGTATTTCTTACTCGGAAAATGAAAATGTAAGCAAGCTCACTCATATACGAGTAGCTTGTGATATTACAAAAGGGAATATTATGATAAACTAAAATATTAATAACAGATACTGTCTCTGCATTACTCATTTGAAGTTCGTCCGTATCGATCCGCAGATTTCATGGGCCTGTCGCTTGTTCAATATACGAGTACATAGATATTATATATTATTTCCCATTAGTAATAATCCTTTTCCAAACATTGTTACGAAAACAAACCATTTAATGCAAATTCAAGCTTTATATGGTTTTCTCATAGACAAACTAAAATGGGGCCACACGGGAAGCACCAGCTTTCAAATAAAAAAAGCATCGTCAAAACCCGTTCACCCAATCGATGGTTATGACGAAACAAATATAAAAAATCCTCGAAAAAATGACGAGAAAATAACGAGAATAGACCAGAAATAAATCTGCTGTACCTATCCATCAACATGCCGACTGTGTCCTGGGTCGTATCGTACCTATTCTAAGGCTTTCTCTAAGGATACAGCCAATTGTCTACAACACATCATCCTTTAGCGTTTTTTGGAGCTTAAAAACCAAAACATGGACATGCCCCCTGATCCCCAAACTCACAGCACAGCGAATCTTTTACTTTTATTCTTTTAATCTGTAGTTTTTATCTTCAGAAACTACAATTCCAGCAAAAGATTACGTTCTTTATACGTGTCAAACCTGCCAGTTCGCATTTAGGTAACGTTGGACTGCTCTGCAACCTACTTCATTATAAACGGCCCCTAACGTTACCCCGTGAGCCAGTTGGCTAGTGGCTTCGTATTTGCATGCCATTACAGGATACAGCTGTGAGACAGTGTGTGTGACGTCAGCGTAGCGATATAGGGCTGTGCTGTGTGCTAACGTAGGCATCTCCATACTCGTAAGTAATGTAATGAGGTTAAGGATAAGAGAATCACTTCTACTGTATATATATCTACGTACAAAAATTATTTCGCATTATCTTTTCGAAGGTATACTTCATATATACACTCGAAGTAAAGTAAAGGGGGGAAGTTATTTCAAGATACGTCTTTTTGAAGTTATTTTAAGATACGTCTTGACAACTGACGAGACCTCATAATGATCTGAAACTAGCCAGTCATTCCCGAAAACTACACACGATTTAAGCAGCTTGTATTAATAAAAATATATGTATGAACCATTTAAGGATAAAAAAATGTATTATCTTATTTAAAGTGATAAGTTATTTATAGAGCAATTATTGCCAATAAACCGCCTTCAATGGTTTTCACATGGATGTCATTGTCAAGACTGGACCAAAATGGGACCACACGAGAAGCACCAGCTATCAAATAAAAAAAGAAAAATCAAAATCAGTTCTCCCTATAAAGAAACACAGTCGAATTGAGGAGACGCTCCTCGTTTCTTGAAGTCGGTTGCCGCAAACAGTTGCTAGCCCTGTCACTGTCGGGCTCGCGTGTCGTATTACGTCGGACGCGTCTCAACGTCCGAACTACACTCTTTTATCTCTGAATTGTATCTGCTTACTTTAAGCCCTTTATTTTCCTTCATTTTAAGTTTTTTTTTAAGATATTTTTATAACGACTTATAGCGCTAGCCGAATGTTCCAATTGATTAAATACTCATTATGAAAACTCCTGATTCACACAGTCTCCCGCATTGAAGCATGAGTCTTCACACTTATTCTAGTATTATTTGAATGCA
>DWQK01001528.1:0-15402 GCA_018231225.1 Noctuana stator
TAAGATCGGTTATCGCCGTGGCTACGTGTCGCCATTGCAGCATTGTGATGTATCACGCGCAACATACTCCGTATAACTCCCCAACACTCTTCCTACTCAGCTCTGCCTGAGGCTGCTGAATATATCTACATGTCCCTTAAGCTCTAATTCAAATTGAACATAAATTAGTACGGTCTGCTGTATCTACATACAAAACAGGCCCTACGATAATGTACAATCAATACTAAGTAATCAAACTCAATTTTGCCTCGAGCTCTCAATTACGTCGTGATTACATTTTTGAGGCAATATTTGCTGTAACCATAGAATGAACCCTTTAGCGTCACGGTCAAATATCATTTATAATTCTATTATTGTTCTGCCCCCCTCCTACTCTGTGGGCATTGTAAGGATCTATTCAAAGCAAGGATTTACAGATAGATTTCCTCATTTGCCTATTACAATGTTAAATACAGACTTATGTTGTACAGCTTTATCCAATACTGGCTGTGCCACGCTGTTATGCCCGCGTTATCTTCCTCATGAATGTAACTATCATATAGAAAAAGAATTTTTCAAATCGGTCCAGTAATTTCGGAGCCTATTCAATAGAAACATATAAACAATCAAATCTTTCCTCTTTATAATACGAGTATTAGTATAGATTGTAACCGTAATTTGAAATTTACGTATCATGTACGTAGATGTTAGCACTGCATAGTGCTACGTCGTAGCACCAGTCTACGCTGTAGCTTCAGTGCATACCGGTAGCAGTATTGGGAGATACCGCAGTGTTTTGATTTCTGAACTATAACATTATAGTACTACTATATAAATTTTAGGTTTACTAAATCCTTAAAGGACTATTATTATTAATTATAATTACTAAAACTTTTTTTTCGGTTTATTTAAACATTTAATCGGCCACCAAATAGTACGTGCAGTAAAATAAATTCTAACATTATTATATTTTTGACCAAATAATATTACAGCAAAGCCAGTATTCACTATAATTATACAAAAGACACTTCTTATTGATTGAGTTGACAGACAAAATTTTATTCAGCGATAGAATAATTTATCATCTGTCACTTACCATTCACTCTACATATTTCTCGCCATCAGTAATAGAGCAATTCAAAGTAAGAACATATTTTATCATAGAAAGCCACTATTTATAACTGTCGGCTTACTAAAACATTTGCCAACGTGTTGATTAATGATCAAAGGTTTATAAAACTTCGTGGAAGAACTAGAACGTACGAGTAAGTCCTTATCGATATTTTCATGATACTTTCTTCGTGTGGCAACAAAAAGCCTCAGTTCTAACGATTGTTTTGGTGATAGTGGAACGATAGATGATTCTTCTGGACATGTTGCAAACTGTTATCTTTGTGGTATTTTGAAAGTATCCGACACTTTCGTTTCGTTTCGCATGTTAGTTTTTGCTTTTGTCCGGTAGAGATCGCTACTTAGCGATAAAATCGTGAATACCTGCGTCTATTTTACGTCTTCATTTTTTAACCATCTGTATTTTATTGGTTCCAATAAAGAATATAATTGACCTTATAACCTTATATATATATTTATTCTAAATCTAACGTTACCTATAAAGTTATTCATACTTAACACCAGGTGGCCTGCATGCTCGTTTGCTACTCAAAAACGATAAACAAAAATCAAATAATCATACCTACTGAACGCTCATTTACCTATTCGCTTCCCTAATAGGTATATGATAAAGAGCATACTATATTATGCTCTATTGAATAACTTTAGAATAGCAGCGTTAACACTTCTGTTAGCTACTAATTAATGGGAACATTAGTTGGGATAGTACTAGTGTTAGCACAAAACCAGCTAATTAATGTGCCAACAACTGAAACCACTGCGCTTTGGTAATTAGAAACACGTCAACAAATCCATGAATACCACTTTTATTCTATTTTAATTAGTCAGTTATTGGAGAAAACTTAAAAATACCGCGTAAGGTTTTTTAACTGTCTAAGCCAATAATATAAAGCTGAAGAGTTTGTTTGTTTGAACGCGCTAATCTCAGGAACAACTGGACCGATTTGAAAAATTCTTTTAGTGTAAGATAGTACATTTATCGAGGAAGGCTACAGACTATCAAGCGTTACGTTACAATTCTTAACGCGTGTGACACCACGGGGCACAGCTAGTAACTTATAAGAGAATTTCTGATAGAAATTGATGAACATTTAACATTTCTAGTTTTAATACAACCTTCATCCATAATCTACGTATTAATAAAAACTTTTTAAGTATTTTATAAATTTGGATTTCTGTTCTCGGTCTGGGTTTTTGTGGGTTATTGTCTTAGTGTGTGTCCATGAAACCCACGACACAAGGAATCCTAGTGTGGGGTTAGTGTTAAGTGTTGTTATTTATGTAATTTCATGCTTATGTACAATAAGTAAGCCTCGCAGTTTACGACACCGTACATCGTCGAAATGGAGCACAAATCGTGAAATACTCGTTATTGCATGGCTATTTGCAGTTCGAAGGCGTATCGAAAGAGTATCAATCGTATATCGGAAGCGAGAACTAATGCCGCGTAATGTTTTCTGTCACTATAAAATATTTTACTGCTACTGCAACATACATACTTACTATTTTACGGAAATGGGTTTTTAACTAAAAAAAAAATATTGTTATTACATATATAACATATAGGCTACTTGAATTCTTAGTTCTCTATTGGTATATTTGGCTCTATTCTTAGTTTATGGGTGTTGCGTAAACCACAACCAGACAGATATAAATTTCAAAAGCAACATAGTTTTATTATAAGGGTTTTATAACACTAACGGATTGCGAGCGTGTTGAAAGTGCAACGAGCGCACAGCAAACGAGCAGCGTATGCGTCACGGGTAGGCCCTACAACGTTTAATCAAAGCACATATTAATACATTTTTCTAAACAAGCAATATTTCAATTGCATCGACGGGCCAAAAAATTTATTATGATACGTTAGGCAACAGTGGAACTAACTGGGTTGATATTGGACTTTTATTAAGTCTTTGTACCTTACAATACACAGAAAAACGAGTATAGATGCCATATAAAACATAAAATTATTTTGTGTTTAGATTATTGTTAGCTCGTCGTTTCCTTATGAAAGTTCGCTCAAGGCTAATAAGCAGAGCGCAGCGTTGGTATTTCGTTTTCGAGAAATTTTTACCCCAATAAAATAGTTATGAAAGTTCCCACGGTTTCTTTCTTTCGTTTTTGTAATTCTTTCATTCGTGTTGCTGATGAAAGAAGTTGTTCTTTTTATTATTCATTAACTGTTCTGGTACCGCGAGGAGTGTATTTTATATTATTATTTTTATGTTAGTTGTTATTTTTGAGACGGTTTTGTAGAAAAATACATAGTTATGATTATCCTGTGTGTTTTATAAATTAGAACTTTGTTAGAAATATGATGAAGTTTATTGGCTATTTTTTTGAACATCCCAAAATGTGTCGATTACCGTAAATACGACCTTAAAGAACTAGACTTGACTACCTATCGCCCCTTCATTTTGTTACATTGTGTTAAATATACAAAATACTACATCTCTCTTTACGTAAAAATAATGCTCGAGTAATTAATAGAATCTACCAATCCGTATTGGAGCAGCGTGTTCGAGTATGCTCCAGGCTTTCACCCCTTTACCGGTTGTGGGGAGACCCGTGCCCAGCAGTGGAACATAAAAGAGTTGAACGTAATGAATAAAAAAAAATAAACGTAAATTTAGTCTTGTTTACTAACTTTAATCAAAAAGGAAATGAATTTTTGTATTTTCTTGCAAATGAAACTAAATTTGGTACACCTTTTCGGTCTTCCATTTTCAGTACATTAACCTACCAATCTAAGGATTTCCTCCCCTTATTAGTATAGCTTTTTGAACAAAATTGGCGTACGTGATTTTATTCACGGTTCAAAGAAAGTAATCGTACGAGTATAATCGGATTTAGCTACATGTACCAACGGTGTTGAAATTAGTTTCGGAGCGAAGCTCAGAGGTTGCAATCATCGTGAATTTTTATGCAATTGTTACGGGTACCGATTGTCATTTCCTATCGATTTTTCTATATTAAGGACTAGCTAATGATAAGTTTTTTGATTTTACATGGCTACAGGCTGTTTGCTGCCGTAAACATCATGCCCTTATGGTGATACGAGTAGCACATCTTGGCCGCGGAAGTATAGTAACGAAACCGCGTACCGCGAAATGATAGCGAATGTGTAGTAGGCGTAAAAGCTGATCGGCGAATCAGCGCGTGACAGAAACAGCTCTATAAATAAATCTCGATGTTAGAACAGACGATTTCGATTGAGTTCCGTGTGCCATACAAATGACAACTCGTGAAATCGTTCAGCGGTTCCGCTATCACCGTTCCGCGGCGGAGATGTACTACTACAGTTAATGAATGAAAGAATTGTCCGAATATTACATATTATATAGAAAGGTTGGAAGGTAAGTTCGCTGATGCAATTCATAAAATAATATTAGCTTGAACAAAATCCAGTGTTATAGGTAATTGAGATAGCTTCAAGCATGTTTTGGCCAAGGATTCTAGTCCAGCTTCGTTGACGAATACATATCAGTCACGATTGCATACACACATACAGTCCAGTATACAGTCCAGTCACGACTTTATTAAAGAGAATTTATTGTGAAGAGATTTACATAAAATCTGTGTTATTCCCGAGATGGTAAGCAAACGAGGACTACAAGCGTATCTTGCATGAAAATCTGATTATTATGGCGTCCTTATCAGAACGGGTAGTCCCTGGGATTACTGCCCTGTCAGCGGGGGATTGGAGAATTCGTGGGCTTTGTTCTATGATTTGTGTTCGTATTATTTCACAACAAATTACGGAAGGACATTATTTCGTACTTACACCAAATGTAATTACTTTTTATAATTGCCTACTGATAGTATCAAAATTTTAAACTCACATTTACTAAGTTAATAAGTAAATGTTGGTAAGACGATAAAGTTTTGGAAAATAATCGATATTTCCTTTTAATAATGCAATTTAGAATTTGTTGCACTCACGTAGGTACAAGTAAAAGTTATTAAAATTAAATCAGTCTTTTCTTATATACATTCTTAGTTGGAGAATAAATTCATAAAATATGGTAATGTTAGTAACAAACAGCGTTATCCTATTCTTTGCCGTGCAAAGTTATAAATAGAATTCACCGAGAAACAAGAGACTCAGAAAATTACAGCGGGCTGATGATGGAATTACTGCATTTGCATTTGAAAAATTCAACCTCCTCGCTTTTTAGTGACTGAAATCATTTATACATTCCTTTTCCATTATGTCCTGGGAATCTATATATTATACAGAGAGAGTCCGAAATTTGTGATTTATAACCGACTTCAAAAAAGGAACAGGTTCTCAATTCGAATATATTTTTTTTTATCTTTTTTTTATAGTTGTTACCTCACTTTCGATTTGGATGTTTTTTTTTTATTTGAAAACCGATGCTTAAATCAAGACACGAAATTGTTGCCAATAGTCTATGTTTCTATCATAAATTGAATAAAAATTTAATCTACTTCAAAAATAAATATTCTTCAATATGTAGGTAGCTTCTTTCTTTACTCTTTTTCTCTTTTTCTTTTCTTTTTTACTTCTTTCTTTTATTGCTTTAGATTTCGTTGGAACGAATATTACTAATTGTTTTAAGTAAATATAGGTATTGGAAACATTGTGCGACTTAATCTAGGTACCTACTATATTCCTTTGATGCGTCTTCTCTGTAACATCAAAGAGTATATTAAACCAATATCACGAAAAATATCATAAGTCATTACATTATGCTCTAACAAAATACTCATACGAATCTGAAATTCTAGTTACATTTTACTTACTTCACGACAGGATAGCGATATCAAAGGACAGCAAATGAAAAAGAAATTATTGATGTTCATATTCCCCTGTTCTTTTAAGTCTTGAAAGCATGTTATCATTAGCCAAATAGAATATAAGGTACATACATAGACAATTTACTCGAAAACCAAAACTAATTATTTACAATTTGTTAACACACCTATTGCAAAGATGTTTCATACATTCTCATCATTTCATGTTACACATGGCTTAAAGAGTATCTAGTTCTAGTGTGTTATTAAACAATTGACACAAAACTAATGAAAAAATTAAAATTAATTAGTTGCAATTAATTATCACAGTGTCGCGAAAATGTTTTATATTTCGACTCCTGGTTTAAACAGTATCCACTGCCTTACATATTTGCTCTTATACATTCGATAGGCGCACTTCTATAATGTAAAAGATACGATAATAATGCAAGGAAAAATTCCTCCTTTTCATTTTAATATGCTTATTATTTATTCTCTCTCTCTCTCTCTCAACTATTTTCTATTCTCACTTAACTTCACGTCTCCGTTTAAAGTGTAGGTAAAGAATATAGTAAAAAATACTAGAGCATTTTGATAAATCCAGCAAAATTGGTGTTGTGAAATCTCACGAACACGACGTATGTAGGTACAATATGTTTTTTCACCATTTCACATTTCGAAAGCTTGTGAACGTGCGTTCGTAGAAATATTTCAGCGAATTTCTTTCATATGTGGATATACCATTTTGTGACGTCGAGGCGTTTACTAGTTTACTGGAACTTTTTTTATTATTTCAGCAAAATAGTGAACGGCGTCAAATAACATGATATTCTCGATCTATTTTTTTTCGTGAGCCTTTTCGTGTTCTGATAAGCTTTTGTATGAAAATATAAATATATGAAAAACAAGCATAACAAAAACTTGTTTGAAATACACATGAATAAAAAGAAGATATTTTCTTACATACTTCAGTTGTCAGTAGAATGTGCAAATTTTTTTAACTTTCCTTAGAAAGCTAAGATTATTTAATTAAGTTAATACGTGTCATATTTGTGTAATAAGATCATTCAACTTTAATTTCAACTACTTTTCTTTCCAACTCTCCGATTTAATTGAAAATTTGCACAATTATAAAGGAGCAATCAAATCGGAAAGTGAAGAGGCAGATTGTGCAACACTTCAGTCACCACTAGTACACCACTCGAGGTGGAGCTAATACTATATTACGATTAAAAAATAAGAAAAAATTCTTAGTTTAAAAAATATCCCTCAGTTCCCTCACCAAAGTCCTATCTATCTCTATACCAAAATTCATCGAAATTCATTAAGCGGTTTTGTCGTGAATATGTAACAGACCGATAGACAGAGTTACTTTCGCATTAATAAATTTTAGTGTGGATTAATTAAAGGTGCATTACGGATTGTATGATCAAAGGCATTATTGTATTAACCTAAATTGATATTTGAATACACTACCATATTAATTTGTGGGATGAATTGAACTGACAATATTAATTTTAGTGTTGTTGGTTTACCAACAGCCTCTGAATTGAACCTTAATCTCGTTGTGATATCACTCTATACAAATATATCTCAATCAATGGTAGGTGTTGTTGTTTCAGTCGGAAGGATTCGGTAGTCAATGCATGAGCGAATAATGCTGAATGTTATCTTCTCCCTAGTATTATCTCGAGTATTGATCCCGAATTATCTTGGCACGTGGTAATCGAAAGTATGGTGCATTATAATTGAAATGAGTTTAATTAACATGAACTTAAAGTCGACAAGATTCAAACAGCACATTTGAAATCTGTAAAATCCATGTAAAACCCAATTTTTTTAAAACTTCCATCAATTATGTTAAGGCGCTGTGTTTACTCCAAAAATACTTCTTTAATGGGCGATCGGTTTGTGTTCCTTGATATTATTCCCAAAACTCGTCAGAAAGTGTGAAATTAATGAAAATGCGAATTTGAGTCGCGGCTTCAGTCTTCTTTTTGGAGATACTAATATTTCTTCTCCTCTTGTCTCTCTGTTCCTTGATTGAAATGTTGGGCCAAAATTGAACTACTACCATTGTATTACATTACGCAGCGATTACATTATAATCCACTTAAAACTAAAGCCCCACACACCCTCTATATTACCTATTCTCCATTCTTCCAACCGCAATCGTGCCGTCTACTACGAGACGTGTCTACTGTCTATTGCGGTACTACACTGTACGTGTAAAGCTTTCATTTAAAACTAATAAACTTTTAAAATTATGACTGAAAAATGAAACACTAAGACCTGATGATATTTCATTTCATGATTTTATCTCGATTACCTTTAAAAAAAGGTTTTTTAAAGAAGTAGTTTTTTCTTAACCTATAAAATGTTGTAGGTATGGTTAGAGTAATGAGATAAACCGTGAACATTCGCAACTAAAAGAAACTTTCATTCCGGGTCGTTAATTTGTACTTAGCGTGTCTCGTGACCGTGACGTAAGCGAATAAGTAAAGTTTAGTACAATCACAGAACATATAATTATAGTACGAGTACCTGCTTATAGTACAGGAGCTCCACTCCGCAAAGACATTTAAATAAATAGCAATTCTTGTTACGACGCAATAAGGTTCAATTAAGCTCTCACACGGATTCTTTCTTAAAGTTTATTTTCACCTTCAACTTGCCTGTCTATCGCACAATTTGTAGATAGTTTGTAGAGTACGTGATTGTCGATACTCTTCTACAAGTATTAGGTACTAAACCCGCCAAACGCGGGCTACCAGACCGATTTTCAGGATTTTTCTCTTTACATGTGCTATGTTACGGTAATGCTTGTCTTTCATGCTTTTACGTCAAAAGAAAGTTAAGTAAAGGCCAAACGTTTTAAAGATTACCATTTTTTTAAAGGCAACATTTTGCATTGCATTCGCGTTTGTGCAAAATTCCACATTAATTATGCACTAAGATTACTTTAGGATAAATACACCCTTGTTCATATAATTTCGCGTAATCTGATATATTTAGATATAAGTCAAGTCGGCGAGCAAGGAAGTTATCCTCTGCCAAAGACACTTAAAAGTTTTCCTTTGTATTTTTCTGTATAATATTGTTTTAAATGTTTATGGCAAAAGCTAAGGAAGATGTCACAGAGAGTCATTTGCAATTTTTTCGCAGAGAACAAAAGTTTGCTGTTACTGTTGAAGACTTGCTTAAGTAAATTGAAACTTGAATATGAAAGAGCTCTAGGCATTTTTATTTTACGGGTACCTAGATACTCTTGTTTATAATGAAACCGAATGCACGAAAGATAAAAGAAATTAAAAAAATCGAACAAATATATGTATTTTTTATTTACTTTTTATTACTTTTTATTTACTTTTTATTTACTTTTATTTACTTTTTATTACTTACAAGAACAACAAAATCCTCTTTATTGTGTTCAAATAAACATGATAAAATAAAACGCAGAACTTAGTAAACTCACTGTAGGTACATAAAGCGGTCTTATTACTAATACAGAAATTTTTTTTAGGCCACCCCAAGAATCTAAGTAGTTTAGTTCACATATAGAGCAATCAAATGCTCTCACTTCAATTCATCAGATCAAAAATGTCAAATCAAAACAGTCTTGGCAAAAACAAGCGCTACCCTATTTAAGGGACTAAATGTAAACAAATTGTGAAACAAAAGTAAGAAACTTTCAAATCATATAACGGCTGATTGAAACCAAACATTTGCTCAGTTCCCAATCTAATTTCAGGTTATTTTTCTCATGTTTTATCAAACACTATGAATTGATTTATGTTCTTACTTCTTTCAATCTGTTTTCACTTAGCAAAATAAAATGTTTTTCTAAATTGAATAGCGCTTGCAAACATAAAAGCGTTCAGTTACGAGTACAAAATTAAATCATGTTATACAAATTTAATGACGTTTATTTGATTGTATAATAATTATGTGTAATTGATATCTTTATCTTTGTATATATATTTCTTATGTGCGTGTGTATGTCACTGAACTCCTCCTAAACGACTGTACTGATGTTGATGAAATTTGTATGTGTGTTCAAGGGGACTTGAGAATGGTTTAGATTCACAAAATTGTGAATGAATGACTGACTAAATAGTCAGTCTTTTTGTATATGATAGCTACATTCATGAGGAAGGCTATCAAGCACTATGTTACTAATTTTAACGCGGGTGGAACCGCGTGGCACAGCTAGTAATACATGAATAAGTTAAAAAAAAATATAGAAATACTTGAATTAACATTAGAAAAAAATATGAATGTATCAGATAAAACTAGACAAATTGTAAACCGTCCTATTAATACAAGTGTATTAGACCTTGAAAAGTTGAAATCAAGAATCTCGCTACAGTTGCATGATAAGAAATCACTGTGCCAATAGCGTTTATATTCAACATCGCCAATTTGCAAAAGCTAAAACACAAATCACTGACTTTACGATTGTACGTAACGAAAAGAAATATCTTGGAACCAACGACGCCATTCATCATACTTTATCGAAACAAACCATCACGCAAAATGTATTCGCAAAACTGTGTAACGCAGAAGGGAGGCAATACTTCAGATAATAATAGAACTTTTATGTTCTCCACCTTCGATGAATGAGGCAAAATGACCGTACGTCGAACGTGAGAGAGATATCCTCAATACTTCAATAGACGAACCAATTTATTCGGGGCCTATACATCTTTCGAGATGCAGAGGCTGAAAGAAAGGGTTCGGGAGAAATGGAAGGTAAATTTTATACACACAAACTTATTTTTACAGCTAGCTTATTGTTTATGCTACTCTATTCCCCTATAATAAATAAAAGATTCCCTTAGCAATACGTTAGATAGGACCACTATTGACTTGGCTTTTGAAAACATTGAAGAAGCGAGTCGTTCAGTCAATGTTGCCATCCCGAATATCTCTAGTTTACTTTTGTAAGGAATGAAAAACTACATGATGCTTATTGGTTTATAGGTATGTGGCGAACTTAACAGAAGAATTTGTAAATAAATTGATATTTAAATATCCGTAAAGTTAGTTCGAAACCGTTGACAAACATTTCATTTACGTACATTTTCTATGGAATCATTTCATTTACTAAGCAGAGACAAAAAATTACGTTCTCTCGTGGCTTCTTACGGCCGATCCCAATATTTAATCCATTTCCGATTTCACATAATCATAATCATCATAGGATAAGAGCATATATAAAATTATATTTGTCCTTTACTATTTTTCTGTAAAGTAAAGGACAGAAAGATTTATCTATCCTTAAATCATGTCTAATTGGAGATAGATTGAATATTGGGAACGCCTGATAAAATCAATGCACCAAGCAAACCGTCGGCTTCTGAAAAGGTACTGTGACTCTTCAAACGTTTCTATTTGGCAATGGAAGCGAGAGCAAAACAACCCAAATCCACAACAATTATCTCATAAGCTTGATTAATTTACAATTTAATACACGCTCGTCCGTTGGAATCCGAGTCGACTCCAGTAACGTACTTAATATGAGTATGTGCTTCGGTTAATTCATGACCAAACCGTACTGCAGTGGATTTAACATGGAAACTAATACGACTCATGCGGAAATAGTATAATTATGATAGTAACAGGAATATTAAATGTAACGGACACTGGTCCTGGCTGTAGGCCATTTAAAATTAAAGTGTGTGTAAAAACATAAATATATAACATCAATTAGGTCCTCTATCTGGTATTTGATGTTGGACCATTTTATGTTCTTGGTTTTCTTTCGTATATAAATAGGAGGGTTTTATAGCAAACCTGTCTTATAAGTATAGGATTAGCAAATGCACTTACCTGCCAACAAAGGCGATTCCCGTGCGGAACAAATATTTGTTTGGACGGGAAGTATTTGTTCGGATCTTAACGTAGTACGTGTACCTGAGTTAAATCGTGTTTGAACTAATAGTATGTTAATGACTACTTGTATTTATTTGCGCTTGTAACTTCACATATATAATGTAGAAAAAAGAAGTTTTGTGTGCCTATATGTATATCCTCTCATACATTAGATATTAATTAGTTGTTTAAAGTAGAAAATGTTTGATCTCTCACCGCCATGCTGCAAAGACAAATTTAATGCTCTTAAATAGAAACGATCAGAAAAAGAAATCTGAATAATAACTGCCTTTTATTTGATGTAAGTACTTAATTGTATTGTTATTTTACGCATTACCGCTTCAAGCTGCCAATATAGAATTGCTTTTAAAAAGATTTGTTCTAAAACTCTTGTTAAGTGTTTTTGCGTGTAACTAAGATTGAACAATCTTCGCACCTGAAAACTTTCTCGACGATATTTAAACTTTATTTAATCTTAACAAACGCCCATCGAATTGTTATTAAGAGGACTATAACGGTATTTATTTTGACGTTTAAAGGAGTCCAAGTTTTGTTGTTTATTGGAAAACACTATCAGTGAAGCTATGAGGGCTTCGTTTTGCTTACCTCCTCATGTCAGATTAATAGAAAGGCGTAGATTGATTTAAATGTATGTAGAAAGGTAGGTACGTCTTTTTTCATTGTTACGGAAAATCAGACATATTTTTTTCTATAGCGGCAGAATACTAGGTATTCAAATTTCATTTTTATGTACACGGATCTTACCTTCTACTGACGAAACCCGCCATTCGATTCTACTGCCAACATTCATGGTTTTTCCCTTCCGTATATGACAAAACATAACGCATTAACCCGAAGAGTCGATTTTCAATATCGACACCTGCACTGTCAGTAAATTTTTATGATTATATTGTTGTTAGGAGCTTTGTTTCCACTCGATCCTCCTACATATTATGTTACATGTGTGATTCTAGGTACCTATATGTATAAAACATACGCAGATATTCGACTCTTATGATTTGTATATTTAGTTAAGTATCTTTTTATGTATTATTACTTAATTATTATGAATAACTAAGAAGTTACAGATAATATAATAATTAACAAATTACATTGGTCAAATTTTAAATAGGTAACTTCAGTTTACAAACACTTAGTTAAGTAATAAAACTGATATAAGAATATTCACAGCAATAAATGAAAGTAGATTTCCGTATTAAAATTGAAACTTTATTTTAATGCGGATCTTTATTTTCATTAAATTGAGATACGAATTTTGGTAATTTCTGTAAGACATAAAAATTTTGGCCCCAAATTTGCCGATTTAATATCTGCCGCCTTAGGCTCTAGCTTACTTCGCCTTTTCATAACTCCGCCAATGATTTATAATGTGTGTATACATAGATTTGGGCTGCCGTCTCCTGATTTTAGCTATTACGAGGTTTTTCTGTCATGTCGCCGCGGTGGTGTATCACACACATCCTAATCAATGACAGATTTTACCCTCTATCTAATCACATGAGAGCTGCGATGGTTGCCGCATGCGAGTTATACCAGACACATTTATTACGTCGTATTCGGATTTTATTTTGACCGAATCGCTCTTAAAATTCAAAAGCTCGCATTGATCATTAAAAAACGTTTGAAACAGCCATTTTCATTGTCGACTGCTGCGTCAAGCCATTTAACGTTGTACGACTATCACTTGCTTTATTACTAAGTACCTATTGCGAAAAACGTGACTCTGCTAACAATTTTGTCGCGCGGAAACTGTTTGTCGCGGTTTTATTATTGAACACTTTAAAAGTTGTTCTTTTTATATAGTCTAGTGCATACGAGTAATATACAATGGTATGTTACTAATCGACTTTCGTGTTTGTATTAGTATGAGGCATGCATATTATATACATATGTAGGTATGTTATATACATACGTAGGGTCGTAGGTATATTGTTTTCTATAATTATTTGGTGCATCCTACGATATATTATGTCGTTATTTAACATTAAGTAACTTACAGGCACTTCCCTCTAACTTGTCTGTTTTTCCGTGGTGCCACCCTATATTACACTGTGACCTCAACCTTCTAAATACATAACAGATATTGCAACGTTAATGGTGTTTTTAGCCCCAACGTTTCATAAAGCGAGGAAGTTAACGGTTCATAAATCTGACACTTAAAGCGTAATTGGTTTTGGGATACTGTAATCATTCGGGTTATTTGGGCATTGGGCTTACCGCGAACACCGCTAATGGTTGCATTTCATATTTATTATTTCTGAACTGAAACATCAGGAGATACATTTGCGGTTTACAGATTTGCGTGAAATTGTACGTTGAAATTCTGAAACCACTTATCCAAAGCTATAGACGCTTAAGCAATGATTGTAAATTTAAATTTAAATTGTATAGACATGCAGAAGCATTTTCTTTACATGTCTTTTGTTGTAAAATAAAAATGTGGCTTAAAAATTTAAGAGGTTTACTACTATCTGCTAGTAACTTTAGTATGTGCAGTAGAAAAATATGAAAGTATAAAGAAGAAAAGTATAAAAAAACATAATTCTTTCCTTACAAACAGGTAAAAAGAATTCTAAAAAGTTATACTTATTAACTTATGATCTCTGGTTATCATGTTATTTTAAAAATAATACGTTATGAAGAATTGCACATCAAAAATTCACAAGCAACAATATTACGTTATGAATAATTCTCATTTTAGAGGTAGGAGCCTTTAGTAAAACAAGCGAACTGTTTTCGAATCGTAGTTACAGGAATAATAAAACTTAGCCAACTTACGAGATAACAGTCCGTTTTCCCCGGCAAAAATTAAATTGAAAAAGCTAATATTTTTCTTTTACCTATGCGCTTGACATTTTTAAAATTCCTATGAGGGTATGAACGAAGTGTTTTGCGTCCAATGTTTCAAACGTACAGGCTGAATCTAGAAACGAGACTTCAAGCTAAAAATTAAAAAATAACAACTGTTACAGACTTCAGTATTTATTTCGGAGTCTGTGACCTTTCTGGCCTGTATATGTAACACTAGCTGTGTCACGTGGTTTCACCCGCGTTAAGAATTGTGACATAACGCTTGATAGCCTATAACCTTCCTCATTAATGTTGCTATCAGGCACAAAAAGAATTTTTCAAATCCGACTTGTAGTTCCAGAGATTAGCGCGTTTAAACAAACAAACGAACAAACTCTTCAGCTTTATATATTATAGATGTGTATAGGCCGCATCCTCCAATATAAATTATTTAAGTCTGCCAACTCAGGTCAGCAGTCCACCGCGTTGAAGGGCGACCTAAACTGTGCTCCTTTTGCCAAGACGCTGTCACCATTCAAGAATTTTTCTTTCCCATCCATTGTGAGTCTTTCAAACGATGCGGTTTTCCAACTCCAGCCTGCTTATTCTGCAAGCAATGTCGTTGACCTTCGTTCGTCTACGGATTTCATAATTACGGGTTCTGTTGCATAGAGCTCGACGACCGGCTTTGAGCTTACGAATGAGGCTCAGAGTAAAGAACCACACTAGCAACTTGTAACATGTAAGTCCATCCATCCATCCATCAGCCTTTGGAGGTTCACTGTTGGACATAGGCCTCCCCTAAGCGGCGCCACTTCGCCCGGTCCTGCGCCCTGCGTCATCAGTCCG